>JAYJLV010000056.1:11008825-11048250 GCA_036873485.1 Torymus texanus
TCACAGCAAACTTTTTGTTTGAACTTACAAACTTTATTGCTAATCTCATTTAACAAACTATGATTCGTTGTCTCGATTATATTATTTTTTACCGTGTAGTAGTTTAAATCAATAGATCGCTTGCAATCCTTGGTAATAGACAAAGATTAGCATCGTAGTAAAGAGTCTGGAAAGAACGGTTCAAACAGCTATTTTCTTTAAAATGAAATATAATAAGGCGAGTCGCGACAGTTGTATTTCACTGAATTTTCAGACAGTGAGTGATATTTTTTTCTTGTTTGGTCATAAAAAACTAACTGTGAATTTTATATGGCGACAGCTTCAAGGTAAATCGTAAAAAAATATCGTTAGTCGTTTAAAGATATATTCTGTGGCTTCTCTATCCGTTAAGTAAACCTAATTTCCGTTCATTGTATTTTCTCATTATCGATAATTATATTCAATTATTCATTATTTTCTTCATTTGCAAAATATATATATTTTAAAATATAATTTAACCCAGCATATCATTCTCAATTATTTTTATAACTGGCAAATTCATTTTCAATTAATAAAGATTACAAAATCTATGTATTAAAAATGTTCGTAATCTAAACTTTTCCACACTTTATTCCTTTATTTTATTACTTTCACTTCAAATTGAATTACAGCCGAATTTCCGTGCCGTTAAGTTCCCTATATAAAAAGCCACACGCATTTTCCTTTAAAACCAACATGCCGGTCAATCACTCTCACATCTCATCATATCCAAATCATTATACAAAACTATTCTCAAATCAAATCTTATCCATCTAATTTCACTCGCTTATAACTTCCGTTCACTTCCACCTTTAAAATAATCGAATCTCCCGCGCGATCCCAAAGATTTTTAACGCGCACTATACTCGGATTAGCATTCGATTGCTTTATTAGCCGCGTTCACGCGCATTCCATGCAATTTTTTTCCCCCTTCTATATACATCGATAAAAAAAAAGCACCGAGGTTTCCTGCACCGCCCGCGCCATTTGCTTTTTAAATTTATTGTAATTCCGCGTGCCGCGTTGCAGGAGTTTGAAAACTCACGCGTGAAACTTTCACCCGGTGGCGCCTTTCCACGTGCGTGCATAATAATATCGAGGAATTCTCATAAAAATACCGGTAGCCTTTTTTATATATATATACACGCGTCGCACGAGTTATACGATGAAGGGTATAATTATTATAAAGAAAAAAAAAATATATATATATATATATATATATAACCGGCTGCGACGCGTTTGTGATGTAATTATTGCGGGAGGACACGCAAGTGTGATGCACGTTTGTTGGATTATCACGTCACGTGAATGGCGCAGTTTTACTGAATTATTGTGGTTGAAAAAATGCGTAAGAAAAATTGCATGCGCGATTGATTGATTCGCTAAAGAATAGTGCGGTGATCAATTATAACGCGGTTTGGAAATAATACGAGCTGATAGCTTTATTGCAAAACCGTTTCGCGTGTATTTATTTCATTAAAAAACCCGATTTTTACGATAATAAAATGATTTACGAAGTTTCCAAGTTATTTAATAACAATTTACATAGATAAATTCAATGAAAAAAAAAGGTGCAAACGAGTTGAGAAAGTGCGAGCAGTTATACACGTATATACCAGTCGAATTTTCATGGACTTGCTTTTATATATATATAACAGAAACTTGCAGTTTTAGTATAGTAATCAAAGATTTATATATTGTTGAAGTCTATAATTATACCAAATGTGGCCTTGCTTGTCACCGAAGTGACTGAAGTAACCAAAAAATATAACTTCCTTATGTCACGAGAAAGTCACGAAAAATAGTTTTGTCTGTAACCACAGGCATGCCATTTTTGTCTGCAACTGCAATCTTGAGCTTACACGTTTTTTTCTACAGCCTCTATAACTTTCACGTTTGCAACGACTTTTTTCTTTAAATTAAATCTTTGTACTGCTCATAAATTGTTGTTAAGAAAAATTACCGAGCAATTCGTATTCAGTTTTTTAATTTTGAATTCACGTCAGTCTCGTTCACTCTCGTCTACTTTCAAAATTAAATCGATGATAAACGAGTATATATGTTGGCTCCTTTAAAGAAACTCATTCTCTTCGTGTGGATAAACACACACACACACACACGCATACACAATTAAAGCTGCTCTTTTACTTTCACTATCGCAGCGTCGACAAAACGATTAGTCCAAAAATTATGAATCGTGAGTCTCTTGCTCATCGAGCGCAAAACAGATGTTTTCTACCTGATAAACTGATACGGGCATCGCTCCGTGTTTACTTCGTTTTCGTTGTATATATTTAATAAATTCGCCATAATCCGAAATGAAAAATTTCAAGGTGTAAAATAAAGAAAACGCTTGCTTTTATATAATTTTATAAAATCAAAACCTAACGATATTTCAATCAAACATAATATATAACGAATCCCAATTCCTTTTATAAAATTCATACAACGCACCCTTTTCACTATATCTCCAGGTATTTTTACCTACAAAAATTTCAAACAACCTTTGTCCTTCGCCAAATATAATTTCCAATCTCCAAACTTCTTCTCCGCACTTCTTCCATACACCTATCAACCCGACCTCACCTCTCGCATTAAACACTCACCTGCGTATATATATCACACGCAGTTCGCCAACGGATGCACGCCCCGTTACTTATATCCATCGCTCGCCGCGTCGTTGAATTAAAAAGGGAACGCGCGTGTTAAGAGTTAACTTTCGCTCGCTTACTCGCTCGTACTCATAGGGAATACACATATAATACTTTACAACAAGTAGTAGTAGTAGTAGTATAGTAGCTAACGGGACGTTCTCGTCGAGTCTCTTTAACGGAGAAAAACGATTACGTGTCGTCGTTGGGTTGCTCGTAAACGTATGTGCATGCGTGGAATGGAATGGAGGTATCGATAGGATGAGCCTTGTATGGGTATATATACACCAGCTGGTGCGTACCTATATAGGTCTATTGGTTCATGGTATGGATTCTGTGTGGAGTTGCGGCGAGATGTTTGGAAAAATTAAACTGCGAAAGATAAACATTGGTGTGATTTATAGGCGAAGATAAAAGTAATAAAAAGTGTATATAATTAACCGACTCTGTAACTATTGTTATAGCAATTACGATAATTATGTTTATCAAATACATAATATTGATGTACATATATATATATATATATATATATATAACATAATGCACCGGAGTTATATGAAAATCGAGGAAACAAGCGGTACGAAGGTTTTGTAACTGGAAGCCCGTGTGGATTCGGAGCTTACAATATGTATGGGTGTGTATGTGTGCATTATGTATTGATATGAATAACTTTCTAACGTGATTCAACAATAAACTGACCATATACGTACGTATATATATACGCGTTCGCCGAATGTTATTTACAAAACATGCATTACTTTTTTTTCTACAGGTCTGCACGGTTGGTTAAAGAGTAATCGCTGATTTGTAGTGTGACTATATGGTGGCTGAAAATCGTCGTTACGTAAAATGGAGATAAAAAGTTAACGTTGGTTATGGATGTGTGCAATTTTATTTTGATTATTGTTTACTATTACGTGTGCATATAGCTGGATTGGTAGAAATCGTACGCATTTTTTCTTATAATACAGACACTGGTTAATTTGTAAAGATGAGACATAGTATGAAAATTGCAAGAGATTAAGTATATAGTAAGTCGTTCAATACAAATTATAGAATATTCAAAAAGCTCTCATATAGAATTATATATATATATATATATATATATATATATATCAGTTTGTCGAAATTGAAAAATTTACGGTAACTTTTATTACGATTTTATCACTAATTATACATTAATTTTATTTTTAAACTCAATCTACAGCAAGTTCACAACCCTTAAAAAGCCCTAATTAAAGTCAATCCGTATACCTAAACATCCAATAAAATCCTATCTCAAACGCACACACTAGCCACTTACAATACCTCAAACTCGACCTCAAATCTCTCTAAACCCCATTAAAAAAAAAAAAGAAGAAAAAAATCAGGAACACCACAGCGTCCGTGGCCTCGTGCGGAACGAAATTACACTTATGATTATGACCTTTGGTCAATTAGCTCAGCCAGCTCGCAACGTCGTCCGGCATGCGCGCGATTCCCCCATTGTCCTGAAGCATATAACATATACGTATATACATATACACGTACGTGCGCGCGTGTATATGAAACATTACGGCTATAGCTGTGCTAGGTAGGTACAAAAAAAAACGCGGCCGTGTGAAAACCGTATTACCGCGCCGGTGAGTTTCCGCGGTTGTGAAAGTCCGGCATGTACCGGTGTATATCTATATAGTAGATCCCACCTTTTTTCCATCGCTGAGCGTGTGTGTGTCGCCACTGTATAGTTCTTCCTCGTTGCCGAAGGAGAATTTTGTATTGGAGGTTGGTATAGATAATGTGAAGGAAGATATGGGGATGTGTTGTGTTGAAAAATGGTAGTATGAAAATGTTCAAATTTCTGTCGATATAAATAAATTTGTTGAGACAAGGTGTAGATTGTTATAAAATAGGTTCAAGTTATATATACAAACTTTTCAAAAATATATAATTTTATGTGAAAACATAGTTAAAAGCGAGCAGAAGCAGAACGCTGAAAAGGCAAGTATTTATCTTTTTACACACACATATAGCAGAAGATCAAATGCGGAAGTGCGCAAACCTTCTGCCTCGTAAACTATATAATTATACATGTATCGTCTATACTCTTTTTTAGTTGTAATATTTTTATGCAGACCGACTGTGCATTGTATAATAATTATTTTCAAATAACGTGCGACACAAGTCGGAATTAACCACGCGGCAGTATACCGTGATTTCCGAATAATATAGTTACATCTGTCCGTGCTCATTACATTTTCCAATGCAATTATCAAATAACTGTATAACCGAATGATACATTTTCATGGTAATTCCCATACCCTGACGTCACAATGCCATATACATAATAAATACATACATTTAGCTACAAACCATAAATATATATAAGTCCAGAATCACATGCTACATATATATATATATATATATATATATATATATATCTACTATACAGTGTCTCTCTCTTTATCTCTATACTCTCGGTGTACCGTAACCATCGCCACCTACTTTTATCCCGAATAATATAAACAATGGAACATCTTTTTCTTTCTTTTTCAAATTTTTCTGAACCTTGCGGTAACCCGAGACGATGCTCCTTGTTTACCGAATGAATTTCAGTTGGAAATTTCTCTGATCCAGTCGGTGAGCACGAGCTCACCTTTCTCGTATATATATACAACAACAATGAGAGTGGAATTTGCTTCTCAATTCGGTAAATCTTATCTTTTTTCACCGCCACAACACGGCACGAAGGTTGGTATTTCACGTTGGCCGATCGTGATCTTGAAATTTTAATTTGTGCGGATGTTATAGGTATTCTCAATGTTTGCTTTTCTGTGATAATATATGGGAAAAGGTGCGACGCGTGCTGCTATCATATGTTGTTATGTGTATAATCGATTTTACTGATAGATTTGATACAAAAGTTTATTGGTATTGAATACAATAAGTAAAGTGCGCAGGGAACTGTGCAAAAAATGTATTTTTTACAATTTATTTATGCTTATAATAATATATAATTTTTAAATTGTATACGCATTCAAAATTGTAATAAAGAACTTGCAAACACGTTAAGTTTTCATTTTCATATAATATATGTACGAGCCAGTCACGCGTTGTCATTGAAATTAAAAAGTAAGAATGATTTATACAGTACCTCGTGCTGTCGAAAATAAATGAAAGAACCGGGAAATTTGTGTGTCTACGCTACGGTTTTCTCATGCGAATGTCATGAGAACTGTGGCTATATATTCGCGCCGCGACTAGAAAACGTGGCATTATAACATTTTCTCACGCAAATTTTTCACTGTCAATAATACTTACTTACTTTATTTACAATTAGACGCGGTTACGCAAGTATACATACGCTTAATATTTCCTTCGTTCGAGATGAAAAAATCTCAACTATAGCTGTAATCATTTTTATATACCCATTGTGCATTTTGGAACATTACCAAATGCGCCCAGAAATTATAAGTCATCATGTTGCAAGGAAAAAAAAAAGAAAAAAAAGAACTTTCAGCCGTTATATCCGAATTTCGCATTCTTTTGTAATATATATCCAGGCAGGTACAAATTAGCATCGATCGACGAACGATGACTGCAGCGTATATGTATATTTTATATGTAGCGATCGCATATCTGAATAATTCGTTCTCCACCGATAGTAATTAAATCTATACTTTCTACAGCGAAAATGCAGACGAAATGGTGAGGGATATGTTATAGACGCGTATATGTGCGTGCTTGCGCGTCTCGAGGAGAAACCGTGCGTAATCCGTGTGATTAATTAGATTATGATAAATGTTAACGAGATAGTTTTCCAAAACCTGACCTAGTTCGTGAACGATCATATTTACAAAGTATTAATTTATAGTTGTGTCTATATCCAAGGAGATATGGGAAAAATAGTTCTATAAAATGCTGGTATTTAGTTTCCTGCATAAAAAAAATGTTGTGGAGAATATATTGCTTAGAGTGTTAGAAAAATATGGACTATTGGAAGCGAGTAATGTTTGGGATACGGTGTTTTAAGTCGAATTCATGACGTAGTGGAACCTATAGAATTTCCATGTTAGTCTCATATTATTTTCATACTTAATAATATTTATTGATCTAAGAATTTCATTTATATTTCTATCAGAAAAATAATGTAGGACAAGTATGGAGATTATATGTGGGAAACTATGTTTGGTCCAAATTCGGCTCAGACGCCGAAGGCCACATATTTTATCCCATATATATTCCTCTCATGTGGATTCTCATCTTTTTCTTTAATTTTTCAACACTGTATATTGCCGACAAAATTTTTGAGGTATTATGAATATATATTTTCGACATCACAATTTAAAATAAAGTTCATATAAGAATGTTCGGATCCTCTCTTGTTTGAAAAACTATATGACATTCGCGAATTAAAAACATTATTTTTAATTTGAGGAAGCTATATGCCAATGGACTGATTGATAAAATAACACAGAAACTATCTCCTTATTTCTGTTTTATGTATAATACCAATCCATTGGTTACAGAACAACTATAGAATCCTACTTTTTGCATAAGAATATCCTGCATCCAACTCAGATACACATCCAACCCTCTTGAAAATTAGAAATCCTATATCAACCTCTCCCACCACCGCTATATACGTCAATCGCTCAGTACAAAACCGTTCGTCACCCACGGCAATCTCCCATAATATACGCACCGCTTTCACGTCTTGCTGTATATATATCACCGATGCACCTCTCCACGTGTGTATATATATATATATACCTCCAGCGTTCTATCATGGCTATAATCTCGCCCCGTGCGAACTCCAAGCGAAGGTGGAGGTCACCCGCCGACAAATCATCATAACCGGGAAGAAAATTCCCTGGGAAAAGTGTCTGTTCATATATATATATACACATACACACACATTAACGAGCTCTCTCTCTCTCTCGTGAGTAGTATCTTTCCTCGCAGAAATGAATTACCGCTTTGTTGCCGGCACCGCGATCTGCGCGTACAAAGGAATTTCGTAATGAATCGCCGTTGCTGCCGCTGCTGCTGCCAACGGATAAAGAGACATCGGAGTAATTAATGCAACGGTATATATACCTACATATATAGATTATTTTTTTAAAATACTACATGCGAGTATCGGATTTTCGTATTATATTATCTCCAATTTTTGAAAACATTTTGTTATTGTTGGTAATACATTCAAAAAGTGAGAGAAATAGTTTAAAATCTCAGCGCGCTCTCGTGTTTAATTATGCCGCGCGATCGGGATAATTAAGATCCTAATAGGGGTTCACATGCGCATGCGCATAGTGTATAACGGTGATGTGCTCTTCTCTCTTTCTCTCTCGTTGCGCACCGTTCCTTATAGTTACTTATACTATATATATTCGCCGCGCGCTGTTCGTCGGAATTATAGAACCGTGCGCGGGCGTTATTTCAGACGCGGCTTTCCGCGATTACGTAATTCTGATTGGATTCGAGTTTATCAATTTCTCCGCGATGCGAAGTGTATACGCGGTAATTGACGCCGTGGCGCTACGCGTAATACAAGGAGGAAGGGTATTGGATTACAAGGAAGAAGATTTTTAGTTGTATAGAGCGGTTTGTTTGGGAAATGTTGTAAGAGAAGAGTTTATAATGTTATATTATATACTTTGATGAAGGGCTGGATAATATTGTATCTGAAAACCTCGCGTAGTATTAGTGAACATACATGTATGTTACTATATACATCAGCATGTGATTAATATAATTTCAAAGTTATATTGATCAACTTTGATATTAATAATCAGCATGAACATATATACATTTGAAAGTATCCCCGCAAAACTCCTGCATACGGCGTACTCGTTCCAAGCCATTACCACTTGCCCAACATTAGCGCGCGTTTAATATTGATTTATATATGAATATTTATGATTAGAAAGTAATATACACTTCGTTCAAGATCGACGTAAGCAATAAAATGTGCACGGCGTAAAACTATATTCATCCAATAAAAACCTCCGATAAGATATACCGCGCGCATTTTTGTCAAATCCACCGCTAATACGTTCTAAGCTCAATATCCAATAAACTCTCTCTCTCTCTCTCTTACTCTCGAGAGAAAAATCAGAACCACTTGAACCCTATAATATATAAACATACATTGAACGTATATACCAGCGACCTCATCATCACATCGCATGTTGCTCAATACCAGAAGCACCCGCGCGGCGAACTCGCAATGTATGTATGTGCGAGCAGCAACAGCGTCAGGTCAGTGACCAGGCGTATATAGTAGCGTGATGCCGGCGGCGCAAGTCGTCGCACGCGTGTAGTGTGCTGAGACTTGTTGAACTTGTAACTCGCGGCGATTTTGCCTTTTATGGGGAGGAAGAGGCCCAGTTTTCTGAACTGTAATAGGATGATGGGTTTGTGCTGTGTGTATGTGTTTGTTAAGATGTTATAGAGATACAAAGATTGTTTTAATTGCCAGTTGATATAATGTAAAGGTTTTTTGGCAAGTGGTCAATTTCAATTTGAGTTTGGGTGATGCTTTCCGGTACATATAATAATAAAATAGTTTGATTATCGAGATAAAATTTTTTGAAAAAATAGTATCATATATAAATAGTAACCTTCACAATTACGGGTACTAATCTAATCGATTGTTATATAACTTTAGCATATCAGATTTTTGTTTTAATCATGTCTTAAAGCTACGTGTATCAAAAGAACCACCAATAACAAAATTATTCAAAGTTTTTTTAATCTCTGAAAAAATCCATTACAATTCTACTACTACTACTTACTAAAGATACATCTTACCCTTCTCTTATTTCCTTTCTTTATAAATAAATAGATTTATTATAATTACAACTTCGCATCCTCAACTACCCAACAACATCTCCATCCCAAACCTAAAGCTAACCCATCATCAACGTCATTCACCTCCGAAATCTAGGCTAATATACCTGCCGCTCAACGCATCCTTATATATTATATACCCGCAGGGGGAACCCCCGATCTGTATATACATATATATGTTAATACAAGCGCTTCTCTCGCGAATTTCGGCCACTGTCCTCCTTTTTTTCTTCGTTACTTCTCCTTTTTTCCCCTCTCGGCCTTGAACTTGACGTGCGGTTATAACTGTGCGTGCGTAATCGGTTGCGTGCCCCGGTATTTCGCGCAAGGTGTCGTGTGAGGAGGGCGAGAGAGGAGTAATCGCTCGCGGGCATACATGTATATATATATATATATAGGAATATATACTTACAAGCTGATGAATGCGATTTTCGAACAACAGTTAGGATGTGAAAGTATAAAAAACGTACGTGGATATATATAATGTATATACATTTATTGTATAAAGCTAGCGGTTGGTATAGGTAGTACTTTTTTGGCGGAGAGGATCGATCGACTTGGTTTTATATAATGAAGGTTTTTTGATTATTACAATGAGGATTCGTAACAATACTTGCAACAAGCGGATGATAAATTCATAATCGTAAAATCATTCCTTTGGATATACACGATGTATATTTTCCTATATCAAATAATTAATTGACTTAACTGCGCGATAGTAGCGATCCTCTATATATACTTACATCCTTACGAAACCGCCCGTGTAAAGCCTTTGTAAACTTTTTACAACCAGGAAGATACACAATACACGTGTCTATATATATATAAAAACCCGCAGGGAATTAATATACACAAAATATCCGCGAATTTATACACCATCATCGTTTAATATTTATCCGTATACGGTTGTAAGACGCTGCCGATCGTACTCCATTGTCATTGTTCTCGGTACACACCTCGTCACTTGCGATTTGGCCCCGGCTTAATAAGGATACATATATGACCGCAACGCATAAGTATATACAGTGCGAGGGTTTGGCAAGCCAACGAAAAAATTGCTTATTAGCATATAAACATACAACGCCCATATGTTGTTCTTCCTCTTCGTATATATCGACCTTTGAGCGTTTATTACACGCCCGATGTACGTATACATACATATACATACAACCTTCACGCGTCTAATTACTAACTTTATTAATTATCCATCCCGCGCGGCCAGAGAGTTAACTTCGCAACATATGTCTCTATGTATATACCTTATATACATACGAAACGAAAATTGTACAGGCGCCACGTATATTAGCGCAATGCTATATATGTATACGATAGTTGAGCTGTTGCAATACGCATGTATATACATATATATATATAAGTAAGAATATGACAATGACCAAGGCGCGTCGATCATCGGGAACGGTTTTCGAAATTTTCTTTTTGTATACCGCAGTGCCGCCGAATCCGGTGGCTGATGATGTAGGCGACGTGTGCTGCTACGGCTGCTGCGTTGTTATTAGAAATTGCGTAAGATTTGTATAGGGGGATATAATTCGCCGTTGTCGCGCGAAATGATCAGAGGATATGGGGTTTGTTGGCTTTTACTATATGATACGCGGCAAGAAATTATTAGTATATGATGGTGGTGAAGGAATAGTATGATATACCTGATATTTATAATGCTTTTGAATAATATATATATGGTCTGGTTTAAAATTGAACACAGAGGTGGTTTTTTATTTGAAGATTTTGAATATACACTGACGCATCAAAGCGATTATGGGAGGAGGAAACGATTTATGAAAGCATCGTTTTTTTCGAATAGCTTACAATTCTATTGGATGTATCAAGGTAAAGAAGTTTCGTTATATTAAGATAAATGGTCGTGATACATTACAGGCAATTAAAATCGAAGAGCATTTTAGTCTCTTTATGCGTTAACCGATGTATAATATGTGTTGCTCGAATCTATCACTCATGCAAATTATAAACGTTTTTATTTAATGTCTTTTTGTTTGCATCCCTACTGACATGTATTATAATATATACAATATAAAAGTTTGTAATACGCGTCTGTAAATGTAGTTTATATCTTGCGTGTATTTTATTGAGCAAAAATCCGGAAATATTTTATGTATATAATAATATATATGGAACACGCTTCTGTAACTGTAAATCCAATCGCGCTCGTTGTCACCTACAACGTGACTTTCTTTTGCCAATTTTTGCACTCGTACGGATTTACGATATGCGATTGCAATGACTGGTTTTTGATCGGAGCGTCGACTTTTCAGATATACGAATGGGTTTTTTCGATTAAATTAAACGTACGTGTGATTTTTATTCCGCACCACATTTCGCATGAATATATACTGTAGAGTGAGATTTCACATCTCGACAGCGATAAATAACTTTAGAAACGCTTGTAAATTATCTGTATATATAAACGGTATACACTG
The DNA here is from genome assembly GCA_036873485.1 of Torymus texanus. Lineage (NCBI taxonomy): Eukaryota > Metazoa > Arthropoda > Insecta > Hymenoptera > Torymidae > Torymus > Torymus texanus. The sequence continues at coordinate 11,020,785 of JAYJLV010000056.1, forward strand.
GATGCGCGTAGAAACTGCAACTTTTTTCTATATACAATCATTCTAAATTTTTTTTGTACAGCTCAATGTTCGCGTACTATTTAAAGTTGTCCGATGACAAACTTCTTTATTATCCGAGCAATTTCATAGACATTAATTGTTATCAATTGAATAGTTTAACTCTCCTGTGACATAGTTATAGTTACGTTACGTGCGTTGCATTGTCTCTATTAATATATATATAGAGCTCTGTGTACTATTTACATGCTGGAAATAAGAAGGTCATATAGATATTATAATCGATGTAACGATTTTAGATAATAGACGCGGCCTTCAATTTAAGTTCAGCAACACTGCGTTACTTTGCTATTTTATAATATCAGCATCAGGAGGAACTGTATAAATGTACGAAGAACATTTTAAAATGAAAAATAATGTTGTCAATTCTTTTTATTAACATTCTTAGTTACATTACTATCTACACGGTCATACATGAATTTTATGTAGAATAAAAATAAAAAATGGTCTATTAAACTTCAAATAATTCGCATATGAGTAATTCTCGCGTACATTTATCTTTTATGAAATTGGGCTATATTTTACAAATGAAGGGCCTAATGAGCTTCGTACAAGAGCCTAGTTTTGAGTTGAGTCTTCAATAACCCTCCTCTTTTTTTTTTGAAGCAATTCATGAGTAATTGTAAAGGCATTATATATCCCAGAAGTGCTAATATCCTAATAATACCCGTACGAACGTTACAAAAATCAATCATTCATATGGCTATTATATAAATACCTTGACTTCGATAACTTCAAAAATGTAACTAAATGATCTTTAACTCTTACTTTTTTCTGTACTTTATGGTAAAAGTGTGTGCTTATTCTGTAAGAATATATACAGCTCAAAAAGCAAAGGAAACTGAGTTTTAGAAAAATTAATAAGATTATTTATTGTTTTATTGATTTAAAAAAAATACCTCTAAAATATTTCAATTAATTATAAATTCTACATATTCTACTTGCCAAAATAAAGAAAATCGCATTTAGTAGATGAATGTGCATTATTTGAATAAATTTTGGCAATACTTTAAACATGGCTGATTAACTGTGAAATTCATTTACTAAAACAACATCTTTAGCTGGCACACTTACACAAAGAACCTAACATCTAACAACAATGGTGTGAACTTTTTGTTATATACTTTTTGAGATTATATTCGGTCGTTAAACTATTATCACCAGTATAAGTATCTCAAAACGCTATATGAATAATTTGAGAAAATTTTATTTTTCTGGACGCACATCACATTTTTTAAAAATAATTTTCAAGTATAAATAATACCTTTGTGATAAAAAGAGTAACAACATTTTTTATAGCTCATTTGAGCTATATTTATAGGTATGCTATGTGCCTTCACTTTTAATTTTTTTTTTTTTGCAAAGATGAAAAGTTAAATGTACGCGAGAATTACTCATATACACAAATATTGTCTGCCGTTTGCATATACTAAATCTTAATTACACAAAAAATGTGTTACTAATTATGTTCGTAACTTATTTTTAATAGTGCACAATGATATAAAAAAAAATACACATCGCTATTCGCACTTTATTCTTCTAGAAAAATATCCTAAAAACATCCTTACCAATTATAAAAATGGCACTTTTAAAAAAAATCCCCTACATTCAACAAAAACCACTACACCCGTCCCTTATCTCATCCTTAAAATCACAGCATGCCCATATGCCAACCTCCCTTTCTCCTAACAAAAACTCAAGCCCTTAATTAAAAGACATGTACTACTCACTTGTTCCTGGTTATCCCTGCGCCTACAGCATGCCCGCCCGGTTTCCTCTTGACTTTCCTCTCTACAACGCGGCCTGCCCAATCGCACACTGCTCCCGCCGCATATTTCTCCTATACAGCACACACGTGAACCTCTTTCTTCTTCTTCTTCTTCAACTTCTTCTTCACCTTCTTCGCAGTTATTTTTTTCTTCTTCTAGTTAATATCGTGTATACTAGATAATAGCAGGACTGGATCCTCTTCTCATTCTTCCCGGCACGTGTAATATGTTGTTGCACGGCGATTGTTGGTGCTTTAAGGAAAGGACGAGTTATACAAACGGTGCAATTATGCGCGCTCGAAGGAAAACAGAGCGAGAATTTCGTGCGGGTGGTGATGATGATGATGATGATGATTATTATTTTAGTTGCTGATATAACCACGCGGTCCTTCGAATTCTCGCTCGCTATTCCTTTCGTGGTTTTGATGCATTACGCATCGACAAACTGCGCGTCGATGCGGTTGGCTGTATGGGTGTCTCCGGTTGTGTATGTTTGATTTTTTTTTTTTTTTTTTTTTGTGGATATATGCAAGAGTGTCGAAGCCCTGGTGACATTTATCGCGGTTCTATAAATACTACCGCGCGGAAGCTTTTAGCGCGTATGTCCGAGTGGATTTATTATTTGTGTCCGCATGGGGATTAAAAATTATGACGGTGATAGTGGAGAAATGAAAAGCTTTTTTTTTTTAATATTGGTGTAGAGTGAACTATAAAAATTTTTAATGCATGATTATCTATTTTCAAAGTTGAATGAGGAAATTTAATTTGGAAACCATCGTATCGGTATTAAGTGTTTAAAATATTTTTTTTTAACGTTACGCAAGGTTTATTCGAAATTTGAATTTTACATTCATCGAACCGCGTTTTATACGTTATGATGGACGTTAATTCAATAAATTTTGAGCAAATGCTATATAATTATATCGAAAACGTATTATAGGAATTTATATATACTGTTCGTATGCATATATATATATATACACGCGCGCTTTACCGATCTAATGATGCAGTAAACCGATTTATCCGAATAATTTGGTTATAATCACTTAATCATAACGGAGTTTCAGACTATTGCGTCACTTTTTCTTAATGGTCCTATGCCGGTCTGCTGTACCAACTATACACATTACGTATTAGTTAATAACACACTCGACGAGAATCAAAAAGTGTTACTAATTTTCGTGCCCACTTGTTACTATATTGAAATTTCCAACGCTCAACCGAATGGTCAAATTAGAACTAGTGCGGTCCTTTCACTTTCTGATTTGTTGCGAGTAAAACAAAATTTTTAATGATGCTCGCTCATTTCTTACAACCGCGTCAATTAAAAAACTATGCTGAATTTGTTCTACCGTCTAAACTAGATTTCTTACGTAAAAAGTAGTTTCTAACCATTTTTTCCTTTCTAAACCCAAAATCTACGCGATCGTATATCTATACATATTGTTTAAACTATTTTTCCACTATCTCTATTTATTATTTTTTCATACACTATACCTTTAAAAAAATCAATGTTGCAAATCAGAACCTATTAAACTATTCCTTCCCATGAACTTCACAACTTTGCGCACCAATAACACTCGTCAATATACCATTTTATACACTGGTACAACACCTCGCACTATCTTCCAACCGAAATTTCCTCTCCACTCAACTGAAAAAAACTCGCTGTCACGTGAGCTTCGCACCAACAACCCTCGTCCCATACAGCCAACAACAACCATATACACCACAATCCTCCTCTTTAAAAAAAAAAAAAAACACCAACCAGTCAAAATCACTCGTTCCTCTTCCAGTAATCGCGACACTCTTAGTTCTCTACACCACGTTTGAAAAACACCGGCAAGTGTTATATGTATATAACATACGTATACCGATCGCTCGCTTATACACTTGCTCACCGCACAAGTTGCGCAGCCCGCGGCCGGGACCAGACTGACTGACTGCCGCTCTCTTGCCAACTCGCGCGCGCACGCGGCTGTGGGGGATTCATATTTGGGTCAGCGGCTCGCGCTCGCAGAAGTGAAGGTGCGCGCGCGCGCGCGGAGGGTCTACGGCGTACTCTTTCTCTTTCTTTTTCGAACGCATGTGCATGCCGTGCATACGTGTGTGTGTGTGTGTGTGTGTGTGTGTGTGTGTATATATATATATATTTATATGCATGTTGCCGGTCGTTGACATATTATACATATATGCGAGACCTGTCATCGGTTACATTGGTGTGGAGAGTGTATGTATATATATATATATGGGGTTGGGCTATTATTTTATTGTATATAAGGTGAGAGAAGTCAAAGGTACATAATATATGAGTGGTGCCCTTCTCTTACAGTACAATGGGTTGTGATTTGTCAGCGTGTCAAAAGGTATACGCACGTGCAGTGTCCATGCGAGAAGTGAGCTATTTCGACATATTCAATTGGTGGAGTATGGGATATTGAGTATGGTGGATTGCCGAGACGATAATGATGTGTGTGTGGTTGAGCGGTGGAAATTATAGAATACAGCTGTGGTTTTTAATTGCATATTAGACGGGGCTTGGGTGGATGGTGGTGTAAACGATAGATATATGTATACTTTATTAATTTAATGAATGATATCGGTTAGGTTTACCTTTTTGCCGTGTGAATTAATATGGATAACGTAGCATAACAAGTTTAAAGCGCAGGTTTGGATAATGTAAAAATTGTTGAATCGTTGACATTGTTAAGTATATCTCATCAATACTTTTGTTTCTATGGAAGATTTACGTATTAGATATAGGTATACCATTGTATACGGGAGAACGAGGATTACTAAAAGAATTATAAAGCCTGTTGTGAGATAAGAAAGTTTAATAAAAGCTTGATACTGGGCAAATTGAAATAGGATAAGTTTAGTCAAACATTAGATTTTTTTTTAGAGTTACTGATATATAGGATCGTATATCTTGTCACTGACGAGCGTAGTTCACGATACAGAGCGATAGATATATAGAAGCATACGCGCATTTAAATTGATTTTTATTTCAATATTGCGTTATTCGATGTATCTATATCCATTTCTCCTGCGCGCAAGTTATATTACTTTCAATTCTCTCACAATCGTCCTTCTGAATCTCAATACATTAGATTCGAACATATATAATACAAATGTATATGGATAATGAAAGATCATTAAAAGATAATAAAAGAATAATAATAATTTACCTTTACAATTTTTACAGAATTTATTTTCGAATAATTATAATTAATAGTTTCTATCTGTGAATGAGACGGTATGGATTTCAAATGGTCTAATTTAGTATATAGTCAGTATTATTTTTGTATCGAACGAGCACCGCTTTATTTCGCAACCTTTTCAAAAATAATTTCAAAAAAAATCAAAAGCTTCTGAAATGTTATGACATGTATACATCGCAGCACATTTTCTATTTCAAAATTGGTAAGGTAAGTCATAAAGATTCCGCGCGATTCAAAAGATTTTTCGAAAAGAAGTACGCGACAGTGATATATGTGAAGTATTGACGAAGCGTGGGATCGTGTTGCCGAATTGCTATATATGTGTTTGCACGTACGTGTATATACTCTATTGAAAACGTGGAATATACAAATCAAGCCGATCAATTTTTATATATAGTTTTTTTTAGAGCGCTTTCAAGTGGCACTACTGAAACAAATTGACGTACTAAATTATTTCGTCTGGCTTTCACTTTCTAGTCCAATTTTTTTGAACTTTCTATGACCTATGGTAATTAATTTTCATATGGATTTCAGTAGTATACAGTTATATATGCTCATTGAAGTTAATATATTGAATAAATTTATAGGAGATGTTTAAGGAAATATAATGGAAAAATTTATTAATTCCCCAAAAAACTCTATAAAAGAAGACATCGGCCCTATATATAAAGCAAACTGAATTAATGTCCCGGACTGTAGACTACAAGCGACGTTAATCCTTTCTTTAAAAAAGACTTTAAAAATACCATTGTTTTCGATTCTACAAATGATGCAACCCTTTGAACACTATATTCACGTTTTCTTTATATGCAGCGCAACATGAAAAACATAAACAACAAGAACCATCCCACGGGGAGAAAGAGACAAACGAGAGCCGCGTCTCATTCTAACGCCCATCAATGTTTGGATTCACGAGAAGTCACGAATAGATTTCTCTCACAGTCTATTATACCCGCTTACCAACACTGCGCCTCTTTCTTTTTCTGTATGGACTAACGGCTCGGCCTTTTTTTCGAAAGATCATATATAGTAGAGACGCAGTGCATCTACCTAATGCAGCGCTAATTATAGACCTATCAGAAATGTTCGAGAGGTAATGGAGTTTTAGTTTTTGACAGGCTACTGTTGGTATTTCAAATTGATTTATAATTATGTCAAGTCTTGATGTTTTATATATACGTTGTTTGGATTTTTGAACAAGGAGTTGCATTTTTACTTTGTGTTGGACAATTATGGAGAAATTAGAACTCGGGTACTAATTGATAGTTTATGTATACTGAACGTATTAACATTTATTGATTTTTATTACACATCTAATCATCCCAGCCATTTACCATCACTTAAATTACAATAGTAAAAAAAATGAGCAGCCGAAGATGTTGGAACAAATTAAAAGTTTGATGAATTATGCGTAAAAAATTCGGCATAAAAATGAAATCATATAAATTTTAAATATTTTTATAGATACGCAATATAAAGTATGCACGTTATGATAAATGTTTCTTTTTATATAAACTCGACTAATCAATCATAGCATCTAATTACATTCATATTTATGATATCTGTGATGTATATAATTAAAAATTTATTGTATTTATACTAAAAATTGACAAGTTTAATTCACAGTCAATTGGATAAAAAGCATAATATAATATAAAAGCAACATGATATGTTACATATGGCATTAACTCACTCAAAAATACTTAACTTAAAACAAAGATTGAATTTAAGTTGTTCGTTTTTAATACTAACAATCATTGCACATACCTAATTTAAAAATAATGATATTTCAACAACCTACAGATATGCACAATGAGTATAACTTTCTTGAGATTTCGTCTGTGCTCATCAATAATACTAAAAGAAAAAACTTAAGCACATATAGCTTTAGCTGCATTTAACGCTTGTAAGACCAACTGTATAAAGCTTGAGTAACTTTGACTAATACGTTAAAGAAAAAGTAATAAAAACTCAACGCTACACCTTGTCTATCCTCGTAAAACTCGACAGTGTAAAAATATTTTTCTTTTATCACTTATTGTCCTCAAAGGAGAGAATTTTTTTTATTTGTATCGTAGGCACATTGAATTACTCCGTATATAAAATAGTCTTTGGCTTGTACTCGACGTACTTTGTGTAGTTTAGCTGCAGGACGACGTAACTGCGATTCTCGAAAACTCGACGGAAGGGATGAGCATTGCCTCGAAAGAGCATCGGACAGACCGGGATCCTACCCTCGTTTTTACTCTTGCCCTTATCAACAAGATCCCAAAGCTCTAGCATTTTACAGCCATGTTTCCTATTTAAACATTATAAATTTTAAAATATCTATTTTTTGTATTATTTAATGTAATACTGTAAAAAATTAATCAAATTCAAATATAAATGTAAATGTAATCGTGATTTTCCTTGAAAGTATGTATCGAAGTTCAATAGATACTTATTTAAGTGAAATGATTTTCTTTTAACTTTTAATAATTATTATATTCAATTATTTCAATCTTGAATAAATTTAATTATTACCAATATCCATATCCATAACAAACTGTTTCATCTATAACAAGATAATCAACTTGTAATTTTTTTAAAGTATCATGAACTTCAGCAACAGATTTTCTACTAAACATTTCATAAACTTTCATAGTTCTATCTCTGAAATAAAACATTTTCTTGTTAATATATAAGATATTGGAATAATTTTAATCATAATGCAGAAAAAATTTATTTTACTTACTGCATTTCTTTACTTTCATAGTATGGATTGTTTACTATTGGTCTTCTTGTTGATAACATAATATTTGCCATAAGAGACATTTGACCAGCAAAAGCTGCAGATCGTGGTGTTTTTGTTTGTATCCATTCAAATAATTCTTCTTGATCTACATTGCCATATTCACCTACAAAATATTAATTATTTTAAATTTATGAATTACAAAAAAGTTTTTAGTTTTAGAAAATACCTATGAATTCTCGTTCTCTTTTTATGCGTTGCATGCCATGATAGGACATCATACCAAGCAAAAGTACAATCAATGCACCTCGCACTGTTTTCTTCTTTATACCTAATTTTTCTAAATATCGTTTACTGCTAACAAGTCCAGCAAAAATACATAGATGTGGAGTCATAAAGAGCTTTAATCTCATAACAAATATAGCCATAATAGTGAAAGCTCCACCTTGTAAAATATTGTAAGCCACGTGTGGTTCAATACAATTTGGAAAACCTTGTGTTCGTAGATTTCTGTACCAGTAATACAAGATTAGAAAACCAGAGAGAATGGCAGCAGGTAATAAGAAAGTCTTCACCAGAGTCTCATAAGTATCATATTTTAAGAAATCGAATTCTGGTGAACAGGTGTATAACATGGTGTGAAAATCTTTATAGTTGGATATCTTTGATTTGAGAATATTAAAGATGTGCTCATCATCAGAACTGTTTGTAAACAGTATTTTCCATAATTTACTAAAAACTAGAGTAACAGCTATTTCTAGTAGAGTCATTATTTTGGGATCAATAAAGTTTGAAAGAGTATGACTTAGCTCTGAAGTACAAAAACTTACAACAAGTAAGATTAAATGCAGAGAATTTAATAGGAACATATTTACTGTTAAACCAAAGGCCAAAGCCAAAGCAAGTAAATGAACTGTACAATAAAATGAATACATTTCTTTGTTAATTATTCTCAACCACTTGAGAATAAGCATGGCAATAGTCTGAGTAACAAATACAAATGGAGAAAATTGCCAACTTGATAACGAAAAAGCCATTAACAATACAAAGTCCTGTAAAATTAAATTAATGAAATTTATATTATATTTCATAAACTTATTTTATTATTACTTTTTTAAATACAAACCAATTGAGCAGAAAGAGATTCTGGCCTTTTCTTTTTCTTTAAAATTTCTGTCAGTCTAAACATTTGAAATAGAAGTGCTGGGTATGCAAAACTTTCCCGCAATGGTGGAGTCCATTGTACTCTTGTGCACTCTGTATGGTTAAAAAAGAATGAGGCAATGGCAATTAAGCCTCCTCCAATTGAACCACTTAGGTTAGCTGAATAAAGAAATATTGTGGCCCCAGTTACTATGGTAAATAGCCATACAAATTCTAAATAAAAATAGGCTGGAACTCCTAAACCTTCACAGCTGGTTATAGGTGCCAATCCATCTCCTCTTTCAATCTAAAATGTATTTTAAATAAATAAAGATAATTAAAATAACAGTTTAATTCATATAAATTTTCTTCAGCACAAAATAAATTAATTTTAAAATCAACAAATTTTTTATATAATAGCATACAGATTTTTATTAAAGTGAAAAATATTCAACTCACCTGCCAGCACTGAGGTTTTGGCAAAAGGCCCAAATTCTTGCAAATATGATAAAATATACCAATGTTAATCTGAAATTATAAATAAACATTTATTAAGTCAGAGTTTCTTAAAATATTTTTATTTTGTCATTTTATTATGTTCTCATAAAAACAAATTAAGAATAATTTAAATCTCATAGAAGTTTTTAAAATATTTAAATAAAAATACAGTTTATAAATATATCTACCTCTGGTCCTAAATTATATTTACTTTCAGCATTTATAACATTTGGATATTCAGATAGATTGTCACGATGAATTTTGTGCATGCCTTCATCAAAGTTTCTAGATTCTGCTATAGACTTAAAATATGAATAATATAACCCCTGAAAATAATTTTAACATATTAAAAACTTTTGAACTAGTAATAAACTCAAAATATTCTTAAATATTACCATTTCTGTACGAAAAGACATTTCTCTTTCCATTTCAGAGAGGTGAGAGAAATGCCTTTCATTTTCAAATAATGTTGATACATGCCACCGATGTAAGACACCAAACCCCACAGCTAAAAAGGAAAAACATACTGTAATTAGGAAAACATCATTACATGGTATATTATTAAAAAATATAAATACCTAATAGTGTTCTAATGACAAAAATACGTTTTGACTCCCCTTCCATTTTATCAAGCTAACCTATAATCTCTACTCTCCACTGCAGCCTCTCTCCTGCGTACTTCTGTACGAATGTTTATAATGAAAGTTTCGTATTTGCATTCTTAATTCATTATTTCATCCGTTGGTTAAAATTTGTCATACTGTTCTCTTCACTTTATATAGCTGAGAGGAAGTAAAAGCTTCCAAAACAAATGCTGTGTTGTCTGTATATTGTCACTTCGAAAACTGGGCGCTGCGTATGGGTGCGCTCTTCGAGCTTTTTTTCGAAAACAGAATCTTAATACTTTATGCATCTGTAGAGATAAAGACTGATTAATAGTACGTTGTAATGAGTCAACAAGTTTTAAAATGCGTTAAATTATTTTTTTTTTAAGAAAAATTTAAAAAAATGACGATTTTTCTAAATAAAATACTTATATATTTCATATATTTAAAATGGAATTAAAATCATATCTAATCGTCAGTAGAACTTTAAAAATTTTTCTGTAATATTTCTTTTTATAATACAATATGAATTAGTTAATCATGATTATAATAACTTATCTAGATGCCATCAGATAATTTCACTTTTCCATAGTTTCTCAACTGAACAATTTTACAACCAAATAAAACAGATCTTCTCATTACGTTAGTCAACCAAATGTGCAAAAACCAAATACTTTACTTATCAAGAAACCTAGTCTTGCAAATAATTCATATCGAAATGTCGCGCTATCCACGCGTGGGCGTCAAAGTCTGCGTGCGCATCTCATCCGACAATCGCGCAATAAGTTCTCGCAATATGTGCGTCGATTTGCGGTACTAACTGCACGGTCGCTTCAATCGGGATCCATCTCTCCGCTTTTTACGAGAGATTGCGCTTGCTTGCTTACAACTCGCTTGCTCAGTTGCTCACAGCTATCATTGTATGTATGTATGTATGTATGTACATATAGTCGAGGTGAGCGAGCGCACGTCATCAACGTCACCGTTTCCGGAAAATTCGTCAGTCCAAGATGGCAGCAGTCCGTGCGCGCAGTTGTCTGTTTATTTACTACGCGTTATCTGTCTCACGCTGAGATTATATTAGCGATTCATCGCGTCGGGAAACGGGAAGTATTGATACTCACACGTTCCGTCAGTGTCGTATCGGTGATACGTGATTAAAGTCGCGAGGTGAACACGAAAGGAAGACCGAAGTAGACTATAATATACATACACACTTGGCTGCCAAGTGCCAGTTTGTTAATACTCACGGAGAGGAGGTTCCTTTGAATTGTCAGCACAGCAAACGTTAAATTAGATGCACAAAAGGTCAAACCTTAAAATTCTCGTGAAGACGAGGGTAGTGGTAACCCTTAGACTCCTGTTTCACACGGAGTCTACCTAACCTCGCACGCGATAAGCAACGATCGTAGCAGCGTTTCAAGGCCAGCCCGCCGCAGCCGCTTCTGGAGGAGCCTCCGTGAGCTGGTTATGCGGAGACCGCGCGCGCCTAGGAGGTGGGCGATGCAACGATGCAGCAGCAGCAGGAGCAGCAGGAGCAGCAGCAGCAGCAGCAATCGGCGGGTAGTAGGAACGGTGATAGCGTCGCCGACGTCGTGGTGAGCCCTAAGAGGATGGCGGATGAGTTGCTGCCGGCCAGCCTGGAGAAGCTCGAAATCGAGCGCAGGCTGGCCAGTGCCGCTGGCCGATCCTGCCAACACCACCGGTGAGACTCCACTTTGTTCTAATGCCAGAATGCACTTGGTTTGGGGTTTTGTCGAGAGGATCAGAGTGGTAGATTAACTGTATTTTAGAGGGAAAGAAAACATGCATTGAGATTTGCAATGATGACAATAGCCAAACAATGAGTTTGTTTTGACAGTGAAAGGTACAACTATAAAAGTACAGGGCTTTTTTTTTATATACATAACTGTAGGCTAGGTCAATGCCGTTGAACATAAACACTAGTGGTAGGGTTTGATATTGAGGTAAAACATTTTGAAAATACCTGTCAGATAGATATAGAAACTCTGTTTTGAAACTTATTTTCATAAGTATATCGAAACTCAGCCTATATGATGTTGTTAACATGTTACGCAATACTGGGAGTTTTATTGACCCATCTGCTTTATTTCATAATCCAGCAGATGGTTATTAATGCGTAATACCTGGAAATTAAGAAAAATCACCAATTCTCTAGTCGTTTAGAGCATAAAATAGTTTTCTTATGCATGATGCTGCTAATTGTTGTTCTATTTTACTGCTGACATTCCTCTTGCCAAAAGTATAAATTTAAAAGAAATTATAAGCCAATTCTATTGTGTAAGATTAAATTTAAACTTATTAAAAGTATTAGCAATATGTTATTTGCAAATTGTAATAAATTCACTGATTTTATAAATAAAAATAAACTATTTTTAAATGAGATTTTTACAAGTTATTACTGTTTTAATGCTTTGTTTTGATTTAGAATTGTGTTGTTACAAGCATTTAACAAGTAGTTGCTAGCTTTAAATAGACACTGCATTGACTCTTGGCAGTTTGTCATCACTGAACTTTCTTTGTCTTCTATAACGGCTCAAAGTTTTATTTTGTATTTAGAGAATAGTCAAATATTTACAATTTCTTTTGTCTTAATGATTTATTTTAAAGCCATGGTCTTGTTTTTATATTAGTTTAATTTTGTTTTGATAAAAGGTTTCACAATAACCTTCTAAGTTTAAATTTATAAAATTAATAATTTTACTTTGTTAACTAGTAAAATGAATAAAACAAACAAAGTATTCAGTTATGAAATTACTTTGTTTTAAAAACAAACAATCCAAGAATACTTTTATGTAAAATTATTATACCTTTCTATTTAAATGTAGCCGTTTTGAATTTTATACTCTTTTTGTTATTTTTGTGATTTTTTCTATTATATTATTATATTATATTATTCTATTATATATTCTATTATATTATATTATTATTTAAAAACAATATGTGGCATAATATTGAAATATAAATAAATATTTCCACTTTTAATATAACCAGTATAAATGCAAATACTTACAGTAAACAAAGAAGTATGTTCTTGCAAGCTTTGTGAGAGAACTTGGCATGGTGCCAAGCATAATTTAAAAATACTTTTCATATCTTTCCTTCTAAAGGTAGAAATATCAACTTCATACAAATTCTTTTTCATAGTCATGAAAGTATATGTATTAATATCAAATGAATTGACTACAATAATAAAAATTATATTAAGTACATATTTAAATAAATATAATAAATTATTTTTATAAATGCTAAAAATTTTAAATTGAATTATTAATTAAATAGAAATATTAAATTAGAATTTTTAATATTTTCAGCAACAGAACAAACACCACTTGGTTTCGAAGGATAGCTCTGGAAAATAAGCCAACAAACTCTTGCGAAAAGAACCCAAAAGGCATAAAAGTGACAAACCACTTCAAGCAATCCAAAAAGGATGAAAGGAGGTCTCTACATGCCTTGGACAGGCCAAAGAAGAAGTCCATTATTCGAGAAGCCATCCTTAAACTTCGCAAATCTGATCCTCCATACCTGGGAGATAATATCGCATCTACACTTCTTGAGGAGGCTTGCAAACTCAGTATTTCTAAGTAAGCATAAAAAATAGGTTATTGGTATTACGAGTTATGGAGCATGCAGAACCACAGAACCTTTATTTATATATACTAGTTAGATTCAACGTGTTACGTGTGTATTGGTTTTCATTATTTTATTGATTTATTTATTTACTTATTTTTTTCTTAAATTACGAGCACACAATCAAGTTATTTTCAATTTAAAAGTTTCTGGCCATCGGTTTAAATTAAACGATAATAACATAAATTTGATACATATGATAATGAAATTTTTCTTTTATTATTTTAATTATTCAGTTTTAAATACTTATAAACTCAAGAATTCAATCTTGAAAATTCAAACATATTAGATTTTCGCGCTTATTCTGTATAGACCAATCTAATGAGTCTACAACAACCAATCAAAACAGTCTTATTGTGACGACAGATTTCATCCATAACTTTTTTAAGAGAAGAAGATATACAATCTTTTAAAGTCAATTTTTAATGTCTTCAAATTTTTGCATATTTCATAAGTAAATATTACAATTACTTGTTCTTAATACTACTGCAATACTATTGGACCTATAAAAAAAATCCGCGTGCTGAATTTCCTTTTTCAGCCTCCAATTTTTCCTATTCGGGTTGATTTCTGACGGTATACTTCTATTCCGAAATCCACAAAATTCGAATTCGTATATTCTATATGTAAGAACACTGCACAAATTGCAGCGACTTACAAAGACGATGAACGCGCAAACTACGTGCATTTATGTACGACCGATGACGTTCACTAATGCGTTTCCGGTTATTCGCTCTAGGTAACGAAAAGTATTGTCTACGTCATTTAGATGTTCAAGGTAGCTAAATGGCGCGGTGTCTATAGGTCGTGCGCTCCGTAGTTTTTCACGTCTATATATTTAAGGACGCATCCAGTGTGTGCTCTAGATGGATTGATAATTTTTTGCGTTTAAATGTCGAAATCCATCCGATATGAGGTGTAGGTGTTCGGGATTATAACAGACAGTGCGAATCAAAAGAGAACCTCGTAGAATCTGTATTTTCTTAAAATGTTTTAATATTGTTCGTTCGCTTATTTTATTGTAATCATAAATAAAGAGTCATATCTAAGAATAAGAAAAATCTCTAAACTTCTACAATGTTAATCTCTTCAAACGACAAACGAAATATAATTAAGAATCAAACGAACTTACCTGTAAGTGAAGTTCGATCCAAATTATATGATTTATATCCCAACCCATAACTCTCTAAACTGTAATGAGGAAGCGCGCGCGCGAGCGCCGTGGAGCCCGTGGAGAGGGGCGGGACAAGGAGAGCGGATAATTTTTTACTTGAGACTAGCTCTGAAAGCTGGCGTCACGGGCGACAAGATCGCGTATACTACAATGTTAATCTCTTCAAACGATTACTCATATAATTTGGATCGAACTTTACTTACAGGTAAATTCGTTTGATCCTTAATTTGAAAAGACTTAATTGAAGTATACAAGGTCGCTGTCGTCCCTGACATCTCGTCTTAATTACAGACTCCTATACTTTCTTTCGGAACACTCCCGTACACCTTGATACACGATCTTTCGTCAACTATAATATATTTTTATAAGCCTTTAAAAGAAATGTCGTAAAATTAATATAAAAATTATTGTATGTTATTTCTTTCTTCAATACATACAATAATTAGAACGATAATTTCGTAACTTGTGAAGTTGTTGTTTAATATTTATTAATTATATTTCATATATACTCATTAATATAATTGTCTTGTCTTTTTTCAGTAAATCTAAGACCTTTGGACATGGCTCTGTTACAAAAGACTTCAACTCACTTAACATTGGCCAAAACCCTAGACACGTTAAAGATGATACCAGCATAGCTGATGAAGCCTATCGAGCAAATAGTTTCCAACGGGTTCGAAGTAACACTATGCCAAGTCTGAAAAAGTCAAGTGATCAAACTGTTGATTCGTTAGGTATACCTAATCCACAACAGCCATCAAATCCTAATACCTGCTCAGTGCAGGCGCGAATATCACCGCCACCTTGCGATGTAACCATCGACGAACTCGCCAGTTACTTTGAAGAATTCGTTCATATTCCAAAGAAAATGTCACACATGGCGGAAATGATGTACATTTAGGAGAGAAGGGCTTTCTTATTGAACGTCAATCTCGAGAACAAGTTCTTTTTTAATTTTAGTCGCTAGCCATTACGAAATTCAACTGGCACTACAAGTATTACTATTTGGTCACTAATTATTATATAATTGATTTGTGGTTTCTTCAAAAGGTTCGTCGTATATTTGAGTAAAATTTAAATCTTTTAAATTTTAAACAAAGCTAAATACTTTTTATAGATTTAAATTTTCTTAAATAAGAGTTATAATATAATAAAATATTTGAAATTGAACGGCTCAAAAAAAAACCGCAAAAAAACAAAGTTCGATAACGTAGTTTCTGGGATTCAGTTTTTAGAAACTTCAGTGCTATATTTTCGTAGATTATATTTACACTTAAAGTAGAAAGCATTGAATAAAACCTGATAAATGATATAGACTACTATGATGATTCCCAACGTTTTTTGAATTTTACATAACTATATTTAATTAAAAAAAATTATTAAAATAGTTTTGAATAATCTTTAGTTCTCATTACTGAATATTATTTAACATAAGATAAAATTAAAAAAGAAAGAAATATAATCGTGGTATGCAAGTCATACGAAACACATCTTGATGATCATATAAACAATTTTAAAAACTAAAAACTTTTTGAGGTGCTGTTCAAATGATGTAACAACAGCATAAGGCTACTACTATACATTCGTTAGTCTCGTACTGATGAATCGATCTGTTTTTCATTCATAACGGCTTTAAGTTTATTTTTTTGGTATCTAAATTGTACCCAATGTAGATTATAATAAAAGTCTAGTAAGCAGGTTTTGGTTTTTATTAACTACTACTTGTGTTCTGAATATTATATCGTACTGTTCGTTTAATTTTTAATATTGTTAGTTAACTCTGATAGTTTTATAAAGACTGTATGCATTACTTCATATATTAATACGGCGACATTTCAACTTCATTTTGTTAACTATGATTTTGCAGTCATACGCTATATTAGCCGATGAACTACTAAAAATGTAAATATACGTGCAAAAATAAAACGATCAAATGAAAAAAATTTGTTTTTGTGTAAACTTGCGTATTTCAGACTCTACGTTTAAAAAAAGAAGATATTTTAGCATTTGAAAAGATTTATATAGATCTTGATTCTTTTTAGAATTTTTATTCAATTTATGTTGTCACCTTATGCGAAATATTTTTTCTTACAGTCATGTATATATCTGATATTCTAAAGAGCAGTAAGGAATAAACTTTATAAATTCAACCATTAAACTGATGTGTATACTAGTTTTTTCAAACATTCTTCATCTCCTCTTTCAATTCCTCTATGAGTATAAAATCTAAGTAAGTGATATTATATCTCAGGTATCTATAGCATTTTTCATTAAAAGTATGTATGTGTATATAGCAATATCTTTGATGGACAGGATCGATAGGTTTTCATACAAATAAATTAATTTTGTTTCGTACTTATGATACATAATATATTTATCTCCATATGCGTATAATAATTATATTAATATTACAAAATAATAGTTAAATTACTTAATATATAAAAAAACTTTGGTACATAAACAATGACGACAGCATATCAATCTTATTAATTGAACCCTTAACCAACTTGTTTTATTTTGTCTTCTTTGTAAAAAAAGAAAGATTAAAGAGAACGACATCTCTCTTTTTTGTTTCATTTTATTCGATACGGCGGATCTCGATTTCTCGCGTACTCGCATATACACGCGCGCACAGACGCACACACAAAAAAGTCACGTAGGTAAGAGCAAGAACTTGCACAGCGGCGCTAAGAGAAAAGGAAACGCAAAGAAAATATACATGACGACAAGCCGTGTGTATATTGTGTGTGTGTGTATGTTTTGTGTGGACATACTATATTGCAACGCAAAAAAGACGAAGCGCTCGAAAGACGTATAATATAATTCACGCTAGAAAAAATTTTTTTCTCGGGTTTCGCCTTTTTTCCTCTTTGTCCTTTTCTATTGAACAAAATCTACATACCGCGCGACGTTGTACCTCGCTTTTTTCTTTATTGAATCTCGGTATCGATCTTAAGTTACTTCCGGAAAGCGCTCGTTTTAGCTTGCGTAAGATCGATCTCTTTGTTCTCCCTCCCTTTAATCGCCTGCGCTTACAAACGATTTATCTATAAACCGACAATAAAAAATGCTCGATAGTTGCACAAATAATACATTATTCAAAACACTTTGTTATAATTACTCAAGATCTATACACAAAGTACAAAAAAAAAATAGAAAAAAATCACCTCAAATTTGGTAAAAGAAAAAGTATTACAAAGATCCTAGAGTAAACCGAATCCGTGTCTAAGGTCAGGAAAAGTTGAATGAAACAGTAAACGTGGACGCGTTACGCAGCATAAAACGCGCTCAGGTGTTTCCCGGAGCAATTGAGAGACACGTTGACAGACGCGAGCGCATGAACGCGGCTGACTCATCGTCCGTTCACCTCGCCCCGTAAATTCGTAATATTCATACAATTTGAGGTCTGCCACTATTATATATCACAGATTTGTCACGAAATTCCTTTTCTGAGTTCGGCTATATACCACGAATTATAGCTGTCGCAATTTTTTCCTTCTTTTAGAACTGATTACAAAAAAAATGTTAAAACAAAAAATACGTGTGCAAAAGTAATCTTATATAAAATTGTAAACTTTGTCAAATTCATTTAAAAAAAATATTTCTTAAAATACATGAGCATAATATTTCATTATATTAAATCTTGTGATCCAAGTCGTTCAACTTAAAACAAAAGTTATATAATAAAAAACATTTACTGTCGGAGTACACAATTACCGCCTACATACCGCAGTAATAATTAAGTACATATCATTTAAATATAAAATGCAAAATTACAGATATTTCGTTCCAAAAAAATAATCACTGGTAGATTATTTTATTTGCATGACAGCCTCAAAAAATGTTTTGCAATCGGAAAATTTTCACTCCTATTAACTAAACTTAAAACATTTATATTCCATTAACTCTATCACTATATGTATATTAATTTTATATTGTCAAACAATATTTAAGATCCAAGTATACATACGTTTTATATTCAAACATTGTCACGTATTTTTAAATTTAGATAAACATAAATCTCTTTTTCTAGAAATAAAAACTCTTTATGAAACATTTTCCGACTTTGCAGTAATACAATCATCATTTTTATTATTACCCATTTACGATTTAACGAATGGCGACGAGACGAACCGATGAATTTGGATGTATCGGTGTCGATTTTTAACTCTTTCGTTGACGTACCTTTGCCGAAGAACATAAACGAGCTGCGAATGCATCGCAAAGCCGAAAATACTACCGCGTCATACACATGTTCATCTATTTTTAGGGTTCAGCGCACATGAAATTCAAGTTGGTAAAAATAGTCACTAGTTTTCAAAACGTATATCATTTCATTTCTTTTTCGAAAAAATCTACCACCAGGATGGATTTACGTATGTTTTCGTATTTTTTTTTTTTTTTTTTTTAATGTAAAGTTGAGACCAAGTGACCCGAGAACAAGATACTGTAATATATACATAACTACATGCAAAGTTTTACTGGTTTCATAATAAAACTTAAAAATATGTTAAAAATGAAATTAAAATACTACTATTACTGATACTATAAGCTTAAACTAAAACTTTACAAAAATAAAAAGGTGTACACAAAATTAATTACTTATATAGTAAAAAAAAGTGTCCGTATCAACTTTACATTCCGTAATTTCTAATCGATTAAATATCATAAGGTACCGTTGATTTTTCGTCTTTGTTAGTATATTCGAAAAAAGCCGAGGAGGGAATTAACAAAGTAACTCTGTACAACGATCATTATTTTTCGAGCGAGTATCTGGAGAGGAAAAAAGCGTTTTTCGTCAACATGTTTGAACCTCCGAATAAGTTTAGAGTTCATCAACAATCGTTAAACATTTGCCTCGCTGACTCCGATAAAAATATCACTAATAATCCACATAATAAATTCGCTATGTTCATTTGGCTCGAGCAAAAATAGTCATTATCTCTTTTTTCTTCATTTCTTATTAAATTTGTCATCTTGACCGTAGGTTCGCCGATCAACTTTCTCGTTTCGTTCAGGAAAAAGCGGATTATTAAAATTCACGCCGCCACTGGGCGAAAGGACTCAATGCAATCATAAGTGTTGTACACATTAGTGTGCAGTCGACATATATCTTTTCGTATAAAATAACTGCGACTGATTTGTTAATTTGCACCTAAGTTTCGTGAGCGAACATATGCAATTATATATATAGTCGATATGGCTCTGGGACAGAAATGCGATGAAATATTATTACATATTATTAGTTGTTATCGGTAAGAAAATCAACATACCCAATTACTTTCAGAGCAAAAACTTACTGCTATAGTATACAAATAAAGTAGATTAGTAGTTTGTAGGTAGGCCTTTCTGGACACGAAATATTGTTGTACAATTTTCTTTAACGTATATGCGAAAAACTGTGAACACGTATACTTTAATTCAAAAGAGGCTTTTTAATAATTTTTTTTTAATAAATATAAAATAAAAACGTTAATTGAAACGCTCAAAAAGTAATTGCGTAGATGCTAATTTGACGGATCAAAGGGTGTCCTTTAATCTAAATTCTTTTCATAACAAGCACGCTAATCATAGTCTACATTATACGCTGTTGTTTATTTTTTATACGCCAAATATAATGCCAAAGCTTCAGGCAACTCATAAAGAACGAACTAAACTTTCACGCTAACACGGGATATACAGCACAGAGAGATTCCATCGTAAAAATCGAGATTAAGACAGTTGATAAACGCATGCTAAGTTATAAATAAATTAGACGAACATTTTCATCATTTATTTTTCCTAATACCATAGACGAATTTCTTCTTTTCCAAACGTATTGTCGCTATTTCTAATTTTTCCTTTATTTCTTTTCAGACGACCTACAGCGAATAAAGATTCCGATAAAAACGTACAAAATGCCGAAGAACCAGACAAAATGGTTATCTGATTTTTCACTCTACTACTTGATGGGGGTGATGAATACGAATTCCCTTTTAAAAGCTACAAGTTAAAAGAAAATCATCTTAAATTTTGTCAAGACTCTAATCTACAAAAATCGTAGAAAAAACAGTCAAAATACCTTAAGAACTACGATATCATATACTCAACACAATATTAGTGCGAAAGACGAAAGTCATATATCGTAGGAAAGCACCGCGAGAGAAAATTCGTATTCATTGCCTCGACCAATTTTACACTTGTTTTTCTCCTTACTTTTTTTTTTAATCATTTCAACGTATATTTCGCTTTATCTCGCATATCAAATTCTACAATCTACAATTTTATCAAGTTTAAAAATCTTCCATCTAGGTTTTTTTTATTACTTTTGTTTTCTCGTCACGCTTATAAGAGTTATACAAGTGGCAGTCATTTTTTGTTTTTTTTTTTGTTTTGTTTTGGAAATACAGTATTACTTACGATAACTGAAATGTGGTTTACGTATCGTTAGTTTCATACGGTTCGTTACCTGCGAGTAGGAAGAAAAAGGCTTGGGGTCGCGAAGGCAAACGGTGTGTCAGTGTTTGAGGAATTGGTAGACTAATGAGAAATGCAAAACCCAATTGGTCCCACGTTAAATAAATGGAGCTAGACAGTGGAAATCTTGATGAATGTATGCATATAAGTTTTTACAAAGTGTTGGTTTTAAATGCTTTTAAATATTCATATTTGCGTATCGAAAGTCAGTCAAATTTTCGATTTGAGCCTAATTTTTCACTAATCTTGAATCGTCCTCAATTTAAGTACTTCATACAAACAATCAGTTATCGTCTGAGATTAGAAGTTAAGTCTTAACTTTACATCACGGGAAGAAAGTAATTAAGAAAAAAAACTCAGTCGAAATTTGTTTTATAAAAAGTTTGGCGTAGAAAAATCGTACTTTATATACGACTGAATATTTTTAATTGTTTAATAAAAGAATTGAATTGCTTTATTACAAAGTGCATTGAAATTTTATTCCATTTTTCTCCTTTTAAGTATTCAATTTCGATCCATTTAAGACTACGAATTAAATTCAAAGTTTTCATTTCTTTCTGACATTTCATATTGTGATTAAAATGTCAAATGCACGAGTAAAATTGAAGCAGAAATTCTTTTCATAAATTGCAAAGCTACTTTAGTAGAAAGCAATTCAGTCCTTTCCTTTTTCTTGTTTCTAATAATTCGGCGTGTTCGCGTGCTAAAAGTGCCTTTTTCATCTCATCCTCGTTACTCTACAAAATCAATAATACATACTTGCCTCTAACATGTAATTGAGTGATTAGCTTTGATCGCGCGAATTACACAACGTTGACCCAAAAACTTGCGTACCCTTATTACCGTAATCACTGCTAGGCAACTTTGTTGATTTTAAAACCTCTTATTATCATTATTTTTTCATCTCCTTTTATGTTGAAGCGATTATGCAATGGAAAATATATATTTCTTTAAATCACATGTTTAGTGTTTGGTAACTACTTATACCTTTTCATATTTATTATATGTTTGTTTATATTGATCCATAAAGGTAAAATTTAAATAAAATACTTTTAGAACTATTTTTTCTCAGAAAAATAGAAAGTATTTTTAATGAAGTGTTAATTTCTACAATTATTGTAACATGTAAAAGGATTCTCACAAAATATTTTCTAAGATAATCATTTAGATTTATTATGTGTACAGTTGCCTAGCAATGATTTTCTACAATGCAATCTTTCTGAAGTCGAATATTTTAAAAGGTCGGCATTAAAATTTAGCTTTACTTTTTAATATAAGGAGGGACACATTTCAACTTCAAAGAGATAACATATTTTGTGCTAATAACTGTTATTGTAGGACCTGCTCTGGTGTTTGAAATATACCTTTAGTAAAAAATTTACAACTTTTTGCGGATATTTTGTACGAGTAACATTCATTACTTAAAATTTAACTTGGCTTAGTTCACGAACGCTTGCATCAAAGATTTTCTTTATTTTCTTCCCACGCGCACACGTTTTATTAGTAACTTTTCTTCGAGCGATGTTTCATTCCTAAACTTATCCTATTAACTGTTAAAACCGTTTCTTCCTTTTTCATGGCAATGTCATGGTAGTAATTTATGGTTATAATCGGTTAAAATGGTATTCTAGCTTATTACAGTTTACAAAGGAAAATATAAATTTGTTTTTCCAACACTCCAATTTCTACAATATCATTGACTAATAAATGTTTATTCAATTTATATTTCGTTATTATTAACCTTACAATTGTAACCTACTTTCCTTTAGTTTTTCATATTATTTTAAAAACAATTTTTATCAATAATAGTATATGTAGATCAAATAAATTGTAGAAATTGAAACATTAATGATAAAAAATCCAGAACTCATACGCCATATCATTCGGTATCGTGCTAATAAGTCATTAGTTAGTTCTCTCTGAACGTTATGGAGAGTCATGGATCGATTGCGGGCAGTTCAAAATCACAGCAAAAATAAAAGAAATGTTTCCTGCGCGAATACTGAATAAATGAATTACGTATCTCGTATTAATTAAATAAATGCATTAGCTTATCGCGACTTAATCCCTATTCAAACTTCATCAACAGATTTCTACAGTGTTTTATTATACGATTACCAATCCATTCTTAGAATGAATTCATTCATTTCATATAATCGGTATTTCTATCGAATTTGCGTTTTTTAACCATTATAAATATAATCCACCTCTCGGTATGTTTCTATGTTGCAGGATTGAAATATTTAGGAAAAACTCTTTAGCCTAACTTTTATACCTCGCAACGCAACACATTCTTATATCAGTTAATTTTTTTTTGTTTCTTTCATATAAATTGTAACTGCTTCTAACAGACTAATTTGCAGTTACACGGTAACTAATGTTATCCTAACAGTTTAATGCATTTTTACGTGTAATTGTCGATTCGAAATAGACCTACTTCTTATAAATACTTTGTTAAAGTTATTACTAAAACCTCCTCTCCCTTTATCCTTTACTTCGAGTTCGTTCAACTGTTTTTTTTTATTCTCGTAATCGCATAAAAATGACCTCGCAAAGACCGTTTATACAGATTGACGATAATCTCTTCCGCTGTCTCTCACTCTCTCTCCCTCATGTCATGGCGACTCTTAAAGCTACTCACGTTCGAATTTTTCGTTTCGAAATTTAAACTCAACGAATAACGAGTACAGTAGTGCGCACATACACATTATACATATATATATCATACGTACGCATTTATGGCACATGAAGTCTCTAATCGTTGATCGTTTGCACTGTCAATCTTTTTGTTGCAAGAGAGTATTAATCGTTACGTAGAAGAGTTTTACACGTTAACTACTGCGAATAGCAGTATTTTTTGCTGTTGTCCTCTTCTCTAAAGTTTAACAAAACAAAATGAGACTTAATGACGGATCTGAAATAATACCATAAATCAAATAGTAATTCCGAAACTTCTATAAGCATCTAATTGTTTGCCGCACATGACTTAATCGGTAAATCACGAGTCAATTACATTTTCTCAGTTAATATACAATTTAATCGTTCCCGCCATTTACCGAGTCAGCACATATGTAGTGAAACAAATCGAATAACCGTAAAAAAACGACTCCTTCTTCTACGTAACGAGATGAGTAAATATCCGCAAACTGCGAGTATCCATTTGTCAGTATCACGTGGCAGTATGTCGTTTTCGCGAGTGAGTGTGTATTATGTATCTTATATCGGAGAGAGAGTGATACTAGCTGTAATATCAGCAGTAACAGCAGCGGCAGCAGTTCAGCAATAAATACCATAAAATTCCATGGCACAGTTCATGTTATGCGGATGATAGTGGGCGTGGTGTGGCACTAGGTGAGCCGCCGTGGCGTGGTGGGCCATGTATCAGTCCGTCGGTGGCTCGAGGTAGGGTATCTCGCTGGTCACATTGAACGACTCGAAGTAGTGATTGAGGAACTCGAAGGTCGGCCGCTTCTCCGGCGTCGCGTCCCAGCACTGGATCATCAGCCGGTAAATGCTGTCGGGCAGGGGATGATTAACGGGCTTCGGCATCCTGTAGCCGTTGTTGACCTGCTCTATCACCTCGCGGCCGTGCATGCCTGAGGAAAATGAAATTCTTTGATTAACGTCTGTGCTTAAACAGTTTCAAAATTTAAGCCACGAGCACTTTCGCATTGCCACTTTTATATAGTTGATTAACAATAAAGAAAATAAAACTCAAAATCAGTGTAAAATAACTAAATAAGTTTCAACAATATAAATAAAAAACATTATTTTGAAACCTCTAAGTATACGCTATGTGTGATTTAGAGAATTTATAAATAATTTCTAGAAAAATACAACGCAGCTATCGTTAACAGCTCTTCTTCTCATCCGAGCGCGCAACTATATTATAAAACAAAACGGTTAATCGCATTACATCAGCTTCCTTCATTATATTCACATATCAAACGCGCCACGACGCAGCGACACATACCTGGATACGGCACCTGCCCGTACGTGAAGAGCTCCATGAGCAGAATACCGTACGACCATACATCGCTCTTGATGCTAAACCGGCCGTACACAATAGCCTCGGGCGCTGTCCATTTCACGGGGAATCTGCTGCCCTGTTTGGGACAGTACTCGTCATCCTCAATAACCCTCGCGAGGCCAAAGTCGCAGATCTTGGCTTTGTTCTTCTCCCCGATGAGGACATTACGAGCCGCGAGATCCCTGTGTATGAGCTGCTTGCTCTCGAGGTGTTCCATGCCCGAAGCGACCTGCGCCGCTATATAGATCAGATCCTCAAACTGCATGTACTTGCCGTCGCCCGTGCGCAGGAAGTCGAGCAGGCTACCATTGCACATGTACTCTTGTACAATGTAGATCGGCTCCTCCTTCGAGCAGACCGCGTAGAGGGCGACGAGGTGACGGTGCCGGAACTGCTTCATTATCGCTGCTTCCTGTGTACGCGATGAGAAACGGGAAAAGGTTTTGTTGAATGCTTAATATAGGCAAAATTATCAATGCTGCAAGAGATTTATTGTGTATAACAATTTTTTTCTTATTTTTCAATCGTCGATCGGTAAGAGAATATACGGAAACGTTAGTTTCTTATAAAACGTTTTCTTGCAATATACTTTTAAAGGAAAAACTTTTCCGCAGGCACAGCGATATTGTTAAAAACTTTGTAAGGAGAAATCTCGTCTTTGAAGACGCCACTTTTCATTTTCCAAAGGCAATTATTGCCCCGACAATAGAATCGCCATTGATAAACGATTCTTCTCAAACAAACAGCAATTAAGCGGAGATAAATTTCCTTCTAGCCAAAGAATTTTCTTTGAATCAAGGACACAAAATTAGCGTACATATACGCATATGTATATAACGACAATGAGACAATTCATACCTGTAGGAAAGCCTCGGTCGACATCGTGCCTGGTCTGAGAGTCTTCACCGCCACCTCGATCTTATTGCGCCACTTGCCGTAGTAGACCTCGCCGAAGTTGCCATGGCCGAGCTTGCGTATTAGCTGGATCTCATTGCGATTGATCTCCCACTTGTCACGCAGTTCCGGTCCCAAGTCCCACATGTCCGGTTGCGGCTTGGGACATGGTTTTGACAGCACGTGGCAGAGTCCAAGTGCGTTTTCTGAAGTAAATTGTTTGTTTTTTTTTTCATATAACGGTATTATAAATTAAAGTAGCATTATCGCGTTATTCAGCGTTCGTTCTTGTATAATTATTGTTTTACGATTCACGTGAGTGGTAACGACCTGATGTGCTATTATTCACGAGGCGGTCGATTAAAGGATATACTCACTGCTGTACGCCATGACGAGGGCGGGCAGCGTTGGGAATGTTTGGTTAGTAGCAATGAAGAAACCGCCATTGTCGAGGGGCTTGATTTTGTAGTGTTTGACGTGGTGGCCTCGACCCTCCTCCCAATCCTTCACCGATAGACTGTAGCCGCGTGGATTGTGCTCGCTAGGCCTCACCAGGAACGTGCCGCGTGGATTCTCGTCGACCAGAAGCAGCTTGCCAGCCTCTTTACGTGACACGTTCTCGAAGAACCAACTGTAAGAAGAGAAGTGGACGTTTAGATTTATTAATGAATAGCAATATTATGTAATATGGTTCGTGTACTGTTATGTTATTTTCTTTCAGTTTTATTGGATACTGAATAAAAAGAATTAACGATGAAAATGAAAAATACGTTCTTCAATAATTTTGTCTATATTTGGTAAAACTGTATTTAAACAGTATTTTATAAAACAATCAAAAACCAATGTAACAATGAAAGCACTACTTTCTACTTTATCTGTTATAACGAGCATTCAGAGCAAGTTTCAAGTTCATTCATGAACTTTCCAGACATTCTAGACATTGAAAGTTCCGTTTCAAGGATTTGCAGAACTGTTCCTGTAAAGAGTTGCTAATGTTTGAAGTAAACTTCGAGCGCTTACTACCTCGTTTGTTGTATGAAAAAATGAGGTTTAACAGTAACAGTATAGCTACAGTGAAACATATTAATTATAAACTTTAAATCGGAATAATAAATATAGAAATATAGAAATATAAAATTTGACGAGTTTCATCAATTTAATTTATATATATATATATACACACACACACACACACACACACACACACACACACACACACACACACACACACACA
>JAYJLV010000056.1:11048350-11065261 GCA_036873485.1 Torymus texanus
CACACACACACACACACACACACACACACACACACACACACACACACACACACACACACACACACACACACACTCTCTCTCTCTCACCACACACAAGTTTTACATTTAAAACCAGTTTCTTATCTGTTTCATGGATTTGTAATTCCATTCCAAGAAGATGTATCTTGTAATATTTTTGTTTTGTAACAGCCCACTGTCCAATATAAGCATAATTTTTACTATTAGTTGAAAATACTTTGAAATTAATAATAACTAATTTGAACAAAACATTCACTAATTCACTTACTCTCATGTACTATAAAAAAAAACTTGATCTAGTATTCTCAAGCTTACAACCTCCCTTTTCCTACAGTTTTTTCTCACTAATTAATTATAAGGCATCATAGATACCACAGATAACAGATAATCTATTACAGTTCCACCGAAAAAAACGCGTTTTTCCAACCGCCTCGCTACTTACTAATCTACCACAATGGAACCCACTGAAACAGTTTATCTACCCACTTATATCCATCGAGAACAATAGCCGCCGCCACCGCCACCGCCGTAGCAGCATTCGGCTATCTCGTCATCTAAATCAACAACCCTTTTTCCCACCCACACGCACTCATATATACATCCACCCACCCATACAGACTCGACATAAACAAAAAACTCAATCCATTGACGAATCCTCCCACACGCGCTCATATACACACACACACACACACACACTTCCGAGAAAACAAACAATCCCCCCGTGAATCCTCTCAACGATTTTCCTCCCCCTCGTCGTGCAACACACACGCGCGCATATAAATCCTCGAGCGAATCTCCCCCCGAGGAATGAGCGAGGAAATTTCTCTCCTACAGGAACTAGTATATAGGATCAACCTATCGAGTTAGCTGCCACTGCTGCTGCTGCTCCTTTCTCTCCAGGCTCGCGAGAGAGAGAGAGCGCACGCACACAGAGCAACACTGACTCACTCACTCACTCACCTCCCATGTCGATGCCCCCCGCGAAGGTCCTGCTGATAAAGAACCGCCTCTTCCTCGTCGATTCTCTTCTCTCTTTTTCTCTTGTCTCTGTCCTCTCAGGACGAGCCAGCAGGAGACGTCAGCATCAACGGCAGCAAGCCGGAGCTCGTAGCCGGCGCACTATTGACCATATTGCCGAACGACGACGACGACGACGACGACAGCGGCAACGACGAGTCGACGCACGTACAACGCGCACACATAGACAGCAACACACACACGGGGGGAGGGGGGGGGGAGCGCGCGCACGACGACGACTGACTAGCGACAAAGTCGCCGACCCTTTCTTGTTCTCTCTCTCTTACTCTCGCGCACACGCACTGAGTGATATGGTATATAGGTGTAGTCGCGCGTGCGGTTGACTGTCTCGTACACTTTGATATATAATATATAAACGTTTTACTTCCTCGTCAAACTGTTTTTTTTTGTTTATTTATTTTTGAGAAAAGAGTTTAAAAGGCTCGCGCTGAAGAGAAACGAAACAACAACAGCGACGAACGAACGGTCCCCTCTCTCTCTCTGTGTCTCTCGCACGGACGCGAGCGAACGACGACGTACACCCGGGGGGAGGCCGTTTGTTTATGGCGGTGCAGCGCAGCGACAGCCAGCGCAGAGGCCCGTTGTCCCTCGCCGTCGCGAAGAGAAAACTCGCCGTCGCGCGACAATGTATGAAGGAGGGGGGGATAGCGTAGGTGTGATTATGGGTGTTTTCCGAGATCAGACTGACATCTAGTATCTAGGATGGGAAGTTTCTTCGATTTTACCGATCGAATGGAATGAGGTGGCGACATCTGTGCAACATTGTCGATATAGGTTATGTTCTATGTTATTATTGGCATAGGTTCTCCTTCTTCTTCTTATTATTATTAAGTTGGCAACATTGAAACGTACGGCCATCAACACATATTGGCATAGATAAAGGGTTAGTGCACCCCTGTGGGGTCTACTAACGTGCGTGCGCACCCCATACAAATATATAGCTGAGAGATGAACAAATTCTCGGCTGTCGGGTGTTTTCCGATAAAACTGAATTGATGCTTTTGGAGTTGATCGCGGTAGTGATATAGACAAAGCCAAACAATTTAAATAAGAAGATCGTGGGAGTGAGTGTGATATACATCTACTGCTGGTGTATGATGAACAAAGCGTTTCCCAGTCTGACCATTGGCCTAAGAAAACTAGTAAAGTACAACATTTACAAGTGGAAAACATTATGTAAAGAGATGATGGGTAGGTAGTATTTGTATATTTGTATTGTATACTTTTATGTTTGACCTTTCCTTAATTTTCTGTTTATGGAAATTCATATTCTTGCTTTGATTACAGCTGTTTCTACTGTACAGAAGACGGATCGCATTATCTGGATTGACTTAGAGGCTAGTAGAATGTTTTGCTTTTGCTGGAATTGTTTACTTGTACCTTTATGGGTGTTTTAAATATCATTTTCATTTGTTTTATAGATGACTGGGCTTAATGTCTTGGAAGACAGAATACTGGAAGTTGCAAGTGTAATCACTGATGACAACTTAAACATAATAAGTGATGATTTTGAAATGGTTATCCATCAGTCGGAATCAACATTCGAGACCATGATTCCCTGGTGCCAAGAACAACATAACAAAGTATTTAAATGCTTTTGAAATGTTATTTATGTAAAAAAATTGTTAAATATTGATAAAATATAAATTATAATTTTTGGACATATAAGTGACTTTTTTAATCAAATAAAAAAAATGATTGAAAATGATGTAATCATGTAAAATTATTTTTTTCAGACAGGACTGATAGAAGCATCACGCAACTCCATATTCACTGAAAAAATGGTTGAAGAAGAGTTAATTAAATTTTTCAAGAGATATGTACCATCTAATACTTGTCCTCTAGCAGGTAGTTGTTTATATATGGATCGAGCCTTTCTTCAAGAATATATGCCACGTGTAGTTGACTACCTTGGTAGTGAAGTCATTGATGTAGCTTCCATTAATGAATTGGCAAAGTAAGATTATTAATTTTTTTATTTAAGGTAGAATTAATAATAAGATTAAAAGAATATATTTTTATATCTATTTGCTATTTTACAGGAGATGGAACAAAAAAATTGAAAGAAAAAAGCAGAGAAAAACTGGAGATCACAGAGCCCTTGGAGATATCAAAGACAGTGTTGAAGAATTAAACTATTATAGAAAAAATATATTTCTGTGAAATAATTATATTTTTTTAAATCAACAAAATGAATGTATATACAGTCATTCTGTTAAAAACAATTTTAAAAATTCATAAAAGTTGTAACACTGAAGACAAATTGAATATAGATTCTAGAATATTATTGTTGGAATTTCTAATATAATGTAAAAAAAATGTATAAAGTCAAATGATATTATTAAAATTATAGATATTTTTTTAATAATAATGTTCATGGACACTTTTATCCATAAATAAAAAGTGTAATTTACAGAAGTTTTATAAAGATTTTTAATAAAATGTTTACTGTTTTATACTTTTAATTTTGAATCTTATTGTTGTTAGTATTTTTTTTGTAGCTACTGCAATAGTATTGTAATTTTCAAATTCCAGTATTTTCTATTTCACTTTTATACTAGAATTTTGCTAGAAAGTTTGTGATGTTGTTTTTATTTATAAAAGTACTAAATTATCGTTTTAGAACTAACAACATTATGTAGAATTAAAGATAAATGTTGAATTTAATATAATTTAATTTTTAACAACATTGACTACTACTATTGCTAATTAAAAATCCAATTGTAAATTTTCCCTAACAATTCTTGTTAAAATATCGAAAATCAATAAACCTTTACTTTCCCTCGCATAAAAAGTTTATATACACACGTATGTACCTATACAAACACGCATCTCTCGCCATTGTTTACATAAATATACCTAATTAAAACACGCGAGACAGCCAGCCGTGCAATCAAAGCGTACATATATACCTATAGAGTAGCGCTCCACAATGCCTGCATAAAGTGCAGTCTCTGCACTTCTCTCTCATCCGTGTCCCCCCCCTCCATAGCATCAAGCGCGGAACGCGAGTAGTGGCGGAGGCGTCGTGACGTCATGAATGAAAACGCGAAAGGTGTGTGCTCGTACCGCGCCGCCGCCGCCGCCGCAGCAGCACTCCATGATAGCGCAGGGGCGAGACGACGCGCCGCGCCGTTTTCTCACAAGTGCCAAAACGCGAGAGGATAGAGCCTTTTTCCCGTACTCAAGCCGTGTGCACTGATCATCTGGGCGAGGCTGCGGGCCAGGTCGCTGTTCCTATAAACGTTTCATGAAGGTAGGTGTGGGAATAGTGCGCGTGTGTTGTATATATAGAGTGCATGGTGTTCGATCCTGCGGAAAGAGAGAAAGAAAGAGAACGAGAGAGAGAGTGAGAGAGAGAGAGAGAGGTATGGCTGACATTCCTGGGACGTTCGTCTGCCTATCAGGGTTTACATTTCTCTATGTATTCCACGAGACGCGAGCGTTTCGCTCGGATCGATCGTTTAATGTACCGTTTTTCGCGAGAGCATGGTTGGGATGTGAAATCGATGGTTTGAGGGAAACAGAGACAGAGACAGAGACAGAAAGAAAGAGAACGGATGCGTAATCGGAGTATATAGGTACGGGATCGAATCACTCCTCGCGACGTGACTCACGCGCTACGAGGCGTTACTTACTCCTCGCTTATCCGCATTTTTATCGTGGTTTTCTCTCGGTTATATGATTGACTCGTTGCCGATATCGCGGATAAGGCAAGGAAGTGAGGTGTTAGGAGTGTGTGAATGCTGGGTGAATAAGTTTTTATGGTAATTACCTTTTGTCAGCTTGTATAAGGTACCTACTTGTTTAAACAGTGTTGTGTGAGTCAGATGTTTTATATTTCTTTATGTAAAAGTTTTTCGGCCCTGTCGTAAAAAAAGTAGTTTGCTCTGAGAGAAGAAAGAATTTTTTCTGTATTTCTATTTTAGAATGTAGTTACTTATTTAGATTTACTTTAAAACCAATGTATTTCTAAACTTTCATGTTTCTAACTTTTTTTTAGTGTGAGAGTTCTATGAATATAAAACTACAGCATCTAAATAATAAATTAGCTTGCATATTAATAATTTAATATTTTGAAGCAAAGTTATAACTTCTTGTTGATTTGTTCTGTTTCAATTAACAAGTGAAAGTGAATATTATATATATATATATATATATCCAATTTCTAAGTTAAAAGTAAAACTTTGTAAACTAAATAAAACTAATTATATTCATTGTTTCCAGCAATATAAAAAGTGACACGATTAAAAATGTCGGACCACTTTGGGCCAATCACCCTGAAATGGGATCCCAAGAATTTAGAGATACGCACCATGTCGGTAGAGAAAACACTGGAGCCACTTGTGCTTCAAGTGACAACGCTTGTGAACACAAAGGGCCCTAGCAAGAAGAAGAAGGGCAAATCAAAGCGAGCCAGTGCTCTAGTTGCAGCTGTTGAAAAGGCGACAGCAAACTTCATAGAAAAGGGAGAGCAAATTGCTTATGAGAACCCTGACATTACAGCTGAGATGTTAAGTGCAGTTGAAGAAGTGAGAAAAACTGGCTCTGCCATGAGTATTGCTGCTAGGTATTTATTGATTTATTTACTCATTAAAATTTTCTATTTATCTTTGGAAACAATGAATCATTAATGACATTTTCAAATGTCTTTTACAGAGAGTTCTCTGAAGATCCATGCTCTTCGTTGAAAAGAGGAAACATGGTTCGTGCAGCAAGAAATCTTCTTTCAGCTGTAACAAGATTGCTCATATTGGCAGATATGGTTGATGTTCATTTATTGTTGAAATCTCTCCATGTTGTTGAAGATGATTTAAAGAAACTCAAGAATGCCTCATCACAAGGTGAACTTTTGGAGAATATTAAGCAATTTGGTAGGAATGCATCAGAGCTGATGAATCAAGCAGCTAAACGTCAACAAGAATTAAAAGATCCTCAACTGCGTGATGACTTAGCTGCCGCTCGAGCTGTCCTTAAAAAGCACTCCACTATGTTGTTGACTGCTTCAAAGGTCTATGTACGACATCCTGAGCTAGCTGCTGCCAAAGCTAATCGAGATTATGTATTGAAGCAGGTGGGTTTAATTCTTGGTCACTTTATTTATACACTGAGTACACACATTGTGTGTAGAAAAGTTACTCTTTGAATTTTTGAAAAAATTACTTCAGAAAAGAAAATTAAATTAAAATTGAAAAATATGCTTTTTATTGACCAAATGTATGTATGCATTGCATATTTTTGAACCTTAAAAGTAATTTTATATTTTTCATTTTATAAATAATATAAAAGGGTTTTGTATATTTTTGAGTAAAATCAAATCCATTACCAACTAGCAGTTTGCCCTAAAAATGAAATTCACTAACTAATCAATAAGCCTCATGACTCACAAGTTCAGTAATCCTTAATCCATTATATAAGCCAACTAAAAATACCAGCACTAGCACAGAAACCTACACCTATATTCACCCACAGACACACGCCTAATGAATCCCTACGAATTTCAGGTGTGCGAGGCCGTGAACACAATAAACGACGTAGCACAAGGCAAGACGCCAGGCGACAGTCAGCACCCGTACGACGGCCCTGGTGAATTGGCCGCCGCCCTCGACGAATTCGACGATCGTATGGTCATGTCGCCTCTCGCGTACAACGAGGTGCGTACTCGACCCAGCCTCGAGGAACGGCTCGAGAGCATCATCAGCGGCGCTGCCCTTATGGCTGACTCGTCATGCACGCGCGACGAACGACGTGAGCGCATCGTCGCTGAGTGCAATGCCGTCAGGCAGGCCCTGCAGGATCTGCTCAGCGAGTACATGAACAACGTGAGTATAGTTTTTGATTGCGAAAATATAAGAGACATGTAGCTATTGATATTGAGATTATTGGTCGTTTAAATGTCGCATTTTCTTAAATGGTTTAAAGGTGTATATAATGGGTTGAGAAGAAATGACCAATAATTATAATTTTTTTATATAGTTAATTTCACTACCCTCCATAATTTGAATAATAATAACACTGTGAAATACGATGGGAAGGGTCAACCCATAATGGGTTGACCCTTCCCATCGTATTTCACAGTGTTATTCTTATTATAATTTTTTTAAATAATTTCGAATATAATTTCTTATGGGTGTATAAAGTTTCTGAACTGTTATTAAATTACATTTTATAAGTTTTAAGAAAATTTATTTTTCATTCAAAAATTAAATTTAAGCTGATGAAAGTAATATTAAAATGAATACAATTTTATTATTCTAGTAATTTATTCTCTACTGATATTTTTCTTTATTTTTAATACTCTATTGGTGTTTGATATGTGGCAGTGAGTACTTTACTCAGTTGTATATAAATAGATCTCATAGAATTTAAAATTTTTAATAAGCACTTCTATTTTCTGATTCATTATTACCTTGTTATAGTACAAAGTTTATCAAAATATTAGATTTTAATGTTAAAAATGGTTGCTTGATAAGCGTGTTCTTGTTCTGAAATAAATAGTATATATTTTTTAATTGTATGCCAAATATTTTTCTTGTTACTGCACACCAAATGAAAAATAAAGTTTTCTGCACAATTTACATTATTTAACAAAGAAATGTATGCAATTTCAATAGAAATAGCAGCACCCAAATTTTTCCTACAAATTACATAAAAAAATAATTTTATCAATATTGACTTGTTTTATTGACTATGATTTATTTTTGTTCAATGAGAGCAGTTACAACTCGCTCGAGCTGGTAAAAGGGTAAATATTCAAGATGAACCTGTATGTTCCTTGCATTGTCAAAAAGCGTGATAAACCATACTTATACCAAAATGTAGCTTTTGTTGATTATTCCATGCTGGTTACCAACCACTATGGATAAAATAGACAATCTTTGTTTTTCAATTTTAATTAAATTATGTTTATAATCTAAGGTACAAGAGACTGGTATCTCATTTGTATTTCTTTGTCTAGACACAAAAATATACTCAATTGTTTAATTGTATTAAGTGAATAATATTTATAAATATTATTCTAAGTAAAATTTATATTCTTATTCTTTCATATTGTAAGGTTGCATTATTTTGAAGTTATTATTTCGAAAATTTAAAATGATTATCCAACTTTTGTTTCTTTTTAAATATGTGTCTAGGCATTGCATACTATCCATGTTTGATTTTTTCCTTACATTGTCTGGATTTATGTTGTTTTGCTAATAATAATTTTCGATTTTAAAAACTTAATAATTATTTATTATGATTTTATATGTGTGTTTGTGGGATTGAGTGTGTGTTTTAACGTAATCAATTACAATAATGCTTTTCTAGCTAAAACTTATCAAGAATAAAAAAATATTCATTTATGCTAATTGTTGAGTTCAATATATTCCTGTTTAATTTCATCCAAATTTGCTTGTAGTGTAAGAATTAAATTAGTACTGCACCTATTATTGGATTTTACTTCAATTTATCATTAGAGAACACTTTGTTTTTCTTCAAAGTTACATGATTTTGTTAAATATTCACTAAATAAATCGTCCTATTGACATAAATCATGTTTGTACATATTTAGAAATATCTGTATATACTATATAAATTTATCAAGCAAATTTCATGGGAAACATAGCAAGCTGCAGCCAAAACTTAATCCCAGAGTGTTGAGTGTGCATCGACTTTGATTATCATTATTTTAATGACTTTCAAATTTCAATGTAGATTGGAGTTAAGGAACAATCTGAAGCACTGGAGCGAGCCATCGATCACATGTGCCGAAAGACTCGGGACTTGCGAAGGCAGTTGCGCAAAGCCGTGGTCGATCACGTCTCCGACAGTTTCCTGGAGACCAGTGTCCCATTGCTGGTCCTCATCGAAGCTGCTCGTAATGGCAGAGACAAGGAAGTTGAGGAATACGCTCTTGTTTTCACAGAGCACGCTAATAAATTGGTCGAGGTATGTATTTATTCATACTTTCATTTCGTTTAAACATTACGTCGATACTAATCAAGCATTCTCTTCAACCAGGTGGCCAACTTGGTATGCAGCATGTCGGGCAACGAGGATGGCGTAAAAATGGTACGCTACGCAGCGGCCCAGATCGAGAACCTCTGCCCACAGGTTATCAACGCAGCACGCGTTCTGGCTGCCCGGCCGCGTTCCAAGGTCGCTC
Source organism: Torymus texanus (assembly GCA_036873485.1). Classification (NCBI taxonomy): domain Eukaryota; kingdom Metazoa; phylum Arthropoda; class Insecta; order Hymenoptera; family Torymidae; genus Torymus; species Torymus texanus. The sequence continues at coordinate 11,057,556 of JAYJLV010000056.1, forward strand.
TCGACAACATGGAAGTGTTCCGACAGGCTTGGGAGAACCAGGTGCGCGTGCTCACCGAAGCCGTCGACGATATCACGATGATCGACGACTTCCTCGCCGTCTCCGAGAACCACATCCTCGAGGATGTCAACAAGTGCGTGCTTGCCTTACAAGAGGGAGACGCCGATACTCTGGATCGAACTGCCGGAGCGATCAGGGGTAGATCCGCCAGGGTCTGTAATGTTGTACAGGCCGAGATGGATAATTACGAGCCGTGCATTTACACCAAGAGAGTGCTTGAGGCCGTGAAAGTGCTGAGGGAACAGGTGATGCCTAAATTCGCCCAGAGAGTTGAAGTAGCCGTGGATGCTCTTGGAAGCACGCCACCGAAGGACGTAGACGAGAATGACTTTATTGATGCGTCTAGGCTGGTTTACGACGGCGTCAGAGAGATTAGACGCGCCGTACTAATGAACAGGGTAAGTCGAACTAAAGTAACTTATTTATTTTACGTAAAAAGAAAAAGCCAATTAAAATGAACGATTTTTTTTATAGGCCGATGAGGACTTAGACCCAGAAGATGTTGAGCTTGACGAGCACTACACTCTTGAGACACGCAGCAAGTCAAGCGCCCAGACCGGCGAGCACGGTGTTGACGAATACCCGGAGATCAGCGGCATCACAACGGCTCGTGAAGCTATGCGTAAGATGACCGAAGAAGACAAACAGAAGATCCTGCAGCAAGTTGAGCACTTCAAGAGCGAGAAGCTTAAGTTCGACCGCGAGGTCGCCAAGTGGGATGACGCTGGTAACGACATAATCGTCCTCGCCAAGCATATGTGTATGATCATGATGGAGATGACGGACTTCACGCGTGGTCGTGGTCCCCTTAAGACTACCATGGACGTCATCAACGCCGCTAAAAAGATCTCCGAGTACGGTACGAAGCTTGACAAGCTCACAAGACAAATCGCCGACCAGTGCCCTGAAAGCTCGACGAAGAAGGACCTGCTAGCCTATCTGCAGAGAATCGCCCTCTACTGCCACCAGATGAACATCACGAGCAAGGTCAAGGCTGACGTGCAGAACATCAGTGGCGAGCTCATTGTCTCCGGTCTGGACAGCGCCACTTCGCTCATTCAAGCGGCGAAGAATCTCATGAACGCCGTCGTGCTCACGGTCAAGGCGTCCTACGTTGCCAGCACCAAGTATCCCAGACAATCAACTGTCACGGTGAGTCTTCGTTTTTTCTCTTTGATTTCTGTTAGACTTATAAGAGAATTTCGTGATTGCGCTAGAGTTTGGTCGTTTTGGGCAAATAGTAGCTTTTTCTATGCTAGTTTTAAGTTGGAAAGTAATAATAAATTTAATTTTTCATGTGAATTTAAATATATTACTTTTGGATTAGAAAAAGCTATTTTATGTGAAAGGCCAATTTTTGAAACTAAAATAAACACTGTGCCTACAAGACTAAAAAAATATAATAATAAAATTTAAGTAAATCACTGTATCTAAAAGTACTATTTTTGATTTAATGAACTTCTTTCTTTTAATTAATATAAGGTAAATTTCAAAGTAATATTTACTTGTTTTTTTTTTATTTTGATTTATCATCTATCATTGAAAAAACTATACTTACCGCACATGTTATTCAATGTTTCGAAACTAAACCTAAATTTGTCGCATCAAACTCAAGTAGCAAAACTATTGATGAGCTTAAGCTGAAGACGAATAAGATTTTGGGCTTACGATGTTTGTAGACCATTGAAGACAATGGGAGTGCGAAACAATGGCCGCGAGAGCCGCTCCTGCTCTACTTACCCGTATCATACAATTTATCTATTACTTACTCAGTTTCACTGGTATAATTGAGCCTGCACCAAAGTGACATTTATTAATCAAGGGCTAGCGTAAAATACGTATTTCGTACATACATCCAATCGCACAATCAATGTGACAATGTACTCGTTGTTTTACTTGAACGTCATGTCGGCGTGACCGATATTGACCTCAGAGTCACAAACGACATTTACTTACCACTCGCTTCGCTAATGCTTCTTCACAAGTGTATATTATAATCCAGGGTATCTTCGGATGTTGGCATAGTTACTAATGCTATTAGCGGATGCTATTTGAAATGACCTATTTGAGTATGTTCCGTTAATAGAATTAGGATAATTAAAAAGATCGAAATCACTTTTATAATATGAACGTTGAAAAATGTACTTTTAATAATTGTTTACTACTTTTGAGTATTATACGTTTATATATAATTTTACATTGTAATTAATAACAGACTGACATTTTCATTAAAATTAAATTTACAATATTCTGTCGAATTTACGTCGTTGAAATTGAAAGACTGAAACCAACGTTTCCAACATCTGAAATTCCTTTAATTTTAACTATAGTATCAAATATTTTTATTATTCATTGTAAATAACTCCTTTTTTATACATTTATAGCACCTACTAGGGCAGCTAACAAAGTTAAACTAACAGCTTTAATCTTAGAATAAATAACGTTATATACACGCACAATTTTTTAAAGTTTAATTATGTGATTTGATAAATTCTGTATATTATATGTTTTATCAAATCATTAATAAAGTAATTCAAAGTGTATATAAAATTGGGCTAATAAATGCTTTATTTACTGCTTGCTAACTTTCCAATTGGATCATATAGTATGTAAGTACATTTCCAAAACATAATACTATATAGATGTTGCAACAGAGTTATTTGTAAAGCTTAATTTATCACGAGAGTCCATCCAAATGGGCAAAGTTTCTTAAGTTCTTTTTATGCTCTTTATTTTCATAAATATTTAATATTTTTTGCTTATTATTATATTTTATATAGCACGTGCTAATGTTTATTTATTCAAAATAACTAAAAAAATTTTATAGTTTAATGATTAATGCAATGTACTGATTATTTATTTTTTATATAAACTAGTACAATTATGTTCTCCCAATATTTTTTAGTTTAATTATGTTAGGTTTCTTTGTTAACTTTTAAATAATACCCATTTAAATTTTATTTAACTTTTCAAATGTTGTTATTTATTACTTTAGTAAATATTATAAATAATAGAACCAATAATGAAAAAATACAACTAAAAATATTTTTTAATTTATTTATTTTATTAGCATTGAAATGCGTAAAACTGTATACTGGACGGGATATTAATATAAAATATTTATTGGTTTGATTATTTATTTTCCAATCCATAAAATATGTATGAAACCTATGTCTCACAAAACATACCTGATCAATTCCACAAATTATAACATTTAAATATCCGTTCAACAAAAGATTCGCCATAACGGAAAATATTCTCTCGTTGCAGTCCCCGATTGTCGTGTGGAAGATGAAGGCGCCAGAGAAGAAGCCGCTCGTGCGCCCGGAACGACCTGAGGAGGTACGCGCCAAGGTGCGCAAGGGCTCCCAGAAGAAGGTCCAGAACCCGATTCACGCGCTTTCCGAGTTCCAGAGCCCCACCGAGAGCGTCTAAGTCGCAGCTGACGTCGACGTCGCGCGTCAATTCTCGGTTTTAGAAACTGGGACGGGATAAACCACACCACACGTGTAGTATTCTATGCCGTATGTTTTACAAACGTACGAGACTGTGGCAGTATTCGACGATTTTTTTATACCCTGAAATTTCTTATGCGTGAATTGAGAGTGACGAGCAAAACTGTTTGCAGTAAAATCGATAGAACTGAAGATTGGTAAATGGTTTATAGAAAGTATTTTTAATTAAATAATTTGCGAATTTTTATAATTATACTTAATTTTTTAATAAAAAATAAGCATATAATCTATAAGTCATTTTCTAAGTGCATCTCCATAAGGTTCTTCAGTTTCATGGGAAATGATTGATTGCATTTACGTGTTAATTGATTATTGCAAATAGCTTATTCCGTTCGATGCTCTTTTTTTTTATTAAAAGTATTGTAAAAGTATTTCAAAGGAAAAAATGTTATGAAGAGAAAGATGAATTTTTAACATTTATTTGCTAATTTAAAAAAAAAACGAGTAAGATCAATTCGTTTTTTATCAGCTTAGATCATAATAATAGCATTGTTTATTATTGTATTTGGAGGACTTATTTTATGTATTTACTGAAGCTTTTAAAAAAGCGTATTATTAAACAGAACGTAAGTGGATCTATCCCGTCCCATTGAAAGAAGATATTATCACTCTCCGCATTTTTGTCGGGTCTTTATACAATTGAAGGTGGAGGCACCTAGGTAAAAGAGAAGTCGACTAAGAAGGTACTTTTTACCTTTCCTTTTTGTATTTCACACAGAATTCGAGAGGATTTCTCGATATTACCTCAGACAAAACTTATATTCGCTCGGACCACTTGTACACTCTTTCGAATCGAAGATGTTAAAAACGGGTTTTATTGTCTTGGATGGTACGTGAGAAACAGCTGATTTGTTTTTAGCTGTTCGCTAACTAGGAAAATGGATTCCTGAAACAGAATTTTTCGACGTATGATTTTTTCAAGATGCCAACTTTTGAGAATTTATACGTATACGATGTGCCACGAATAGTATTTCTATCGATTTGTTTATGAAGAATAACTACAAAACTTATAATAGTGCAGTTCTGTTAAAGTTGGAATGCAAGATGCTCTGAAAGTGAAGTAAAATGTTGCCTACCAAAGAAAGAATTATATTTACGTTATCTATTGTGTAAATTTTAAACATATTTTATTACATAATGCAGTAATTTATATTTTGACGGACAATAATTAGCAATACTGGATTTGCAATATAAGTTTTGAGTTCTTTTTTATCAACGATAAAGTACTGTCAAACACTTGGCATGATATAACTCATAGATGTCAACTATTATATCTGTTCTCTTGTAAAAATCTTAACGTCTCGAAAAAATTTAACGTTTCAAAAAAGGTTTTAAAATTTAAAGGAACATTAAATTTCGTACTCTATGTATTTGTATTTGAAATACTTCAAGCGCAGACTATTCAAGTACATTAATTCTAAACTATTTATGGACTCGTAAGTCACGTAAAGTTTACTAAAGTATTGCAAATACGGTGTCATTGGTATTAATACTGTTTTCTACTAACAAATTCGTTTTTTACGAGCGGTTATTGATGTTGGTTAATCATTTGAATGAAATAGATGTGAAACTAAAAGTCTGCTGCGTTTTTAAGAATATCATGTACACGCCGAAAGGAAAAAAACAGGAGAAAAAGTAATGAGGCAGTATTGAATTTTTTGTACAAGAGACTGCCAATCACAAGAGTATTGATTACTAAGCTGATTGTATATAAGTGAATGTATACTTTATATTTATGGCTAAAGATTTTTTTATATCATTTATTATACTACGAGGTATGGACGGAGCCTTATTTTGTTGTCATTAACTAAGAAAGAAACTTAGAAAAATGGAAAAATGAAAATTGAATTTTTTTTTTAAATTGAATGAATTCATTTTAAATTTATAAATAAATATATTATTCGTTTATTTATTACATCATTTACTTATTATTTAAGGTCATTATTTGTAAGAAACAAACTGATATTTTTATGTCTACTTTTCTATGTTTCTCTAGGATATCAAGATAAGGCTCCTTAAAGTGAAGAAATACAAAGATCATGTGGTAATGTATATTGCCTAAAATTAGGAACTTCACTTGATTCTGAAATGAATCAGAAGTATAGTAGGATTTATAAGTATTTTAAGCTAATTGTAATACAATATAATTTTATTTCTTATACCTAATATAACTCTAGATTTCTTTCATATAATTGTAATCTTTTTCTTTCCTATATGATTCTATATATTAAGGTATTTATCAAAAAATTTCACAATAAAATTTTTATTGACTTGGAAGAAATATAAAAGATTGTCATTTAAATTGTTATCCTGAATATAATTTGTATCAATACGTACATAACTCGAATGAATTATTAATAACTTTATTATTTAGAACTAAAATAATAAATCTTGTTTGAGTTTTTCTACTGCATAAGAATTACTGTTATCATTTTGAAGAATAAAAACGTTATGAATATATATGTCAATAAAAATGAACATGGGTAAATGATAGAAGCTATAGCTAATTCGAATTTATAATTATTCTTTGTTAAAATATTTAAAGAAATTTGTTTTTATTTATTTGTAATCATAAAATCTAATATAAAAATATTCAAAGCAATTTTTACTTAGATATAAATTTGAAAAGAATATAATTTAATTAGTTATAAGTATTTTTACACTATTTTAGATATTGAAATACTTATGAATGCTATTGTATACTATATAAAATTAATAATTAAAATTAAGTTTATATATGCCGACATATTGAAATTAGTTTTTACGACTTATCAGTAATGAACAACTAACAAAGAAACATACCTGACGACGCAATCTGTAGGATTTACAAGATTTTATAAACAAACTTTACAATAAAGACATTGCATATATACAATGAAATAATAAACTATAATCGATGTAACGTTTCCTTATTCAGAACTTCATTTTGACTACATCAGAAATAGAACTTTAATATTTACGTCTCGCGTATTACCAAAAAATCATTAGTAATAATACTTTGTGTAATCATGAAAACCATTTCTGTTTCTTAACCATAATCTAGCTTAATTGTGCTGCTGATGCGCCGTTAGGATAACGAATTAGTTTAACTGTATTATAGATGAAAAATGTGATTAAATGTAACACGCAGTTTAAATGTAAAATAAAAAAAATGATAAATTTTCACACTTGTAAAAGAATTGACTGTGACTTCAATGATTTAAGATGATACTTTACAGTATTCGAGGATTCAGTTTCTATTTTTTTAAGTCGAAATTTATAATTTCGAAGCCGTTTAATTAAGCAAATTTATTTTTACAGGACGCATTGATAAGTAAGTTTCTTGATATCGTTAAGAAATATTATTCTTGTATGACACTTTTTGTGATATATGGTTGTTTTTGCAATTGAAAAGGGTCATCGCTTGTTCGAATTGTTCTTCTATCTATTCGTGAATTCTGCGGCTTGAATTAAGCATCCGTTACTTACATGGACTTATACATTATGTATAGATGCAGAAGGAGAAGAGAATTTCCATCAGGGAATTGTGAAAAAGTCTTTAAGAAAGGACAATGCAAAATTTTGAATTCGTAACATGTAAAATCCGCTGTATACTGCATGCATTAACGTTGGAAACGAAAAATAAACTTTTACACAGAAACGAAAATGTTATTTATTCAATGTACTTGTCTATAACCATATATTTTATTTAAATTTATTTTACTTTTTAAAAGCTATTTGATTTATAACACAGAATCTTATCACTGTAAAAAAAAAACTTTTTATAAAATGGTTTATATTTTACGTCCTTAATATTTGAACTAAAGAATGTAATAAATGCTTATTTCTTGAAACAGTAATATTTGTAAAACATAAAATAATAAACTTATTCTCGATTTGTGTGGCAACGAACATGATGAAATATAAGGCCAGGTTCTCCTGAACAATTTTCAAAAAATCGATTTTTTTTTTTTTTCATAAATTACTAGGAAATACTCTTTGAAATAACATAGATTTAGTTCCGAAGGTCAGCACGACCGAGAAGCAGGTAGAAAAGAGGGGAGAGCGGTGCGCTCCAAGCGGTAAATCCGGCCGCTCGAGCGCCTTAGGTAGCGGCAGCTGCTGCGTGCCTCCGGCCCGGCTTATTATTCT
>JAYJLV010000056.1:11074332-11117737 GCA_036873485.1 Torymus texanus
AATGATAGTGTGACGTTTTTATCTCCAAAATTAACCAATAATTAGCCAACGCATCGTTAACGTTTCTACCAGGGTTATCATAACAGAATTTCTCCTTTGTACAGTTACTCAGATGATCGCGGTAACACCTTTTTTTATCAATGCTTGCATTAATAAACAAAGTCAATTTCTTCTACCATGGTTTTTCCCTTTCCTCAGCTATATTGCTGAAATATTATATTATAATATAGAAATGAAGTATGCATGAGCCTTATTATTCTTTATAAATACCTATTCAATTTTCTGAATAAAAAACTGTTAATCCTCTGGTGGAAATCGAAACCATTTTATAGCTAATAAATGACCATTTTTACTAGTATAAAATGGGAACTTTTCTTGTCCAGTTTCTAGCTTCCGAAGAAACGCTTTTTCTCTCATTACTTGGCCATTTAATGGATTGAAAAATAGACCGAGTTTTTCGAAGACAAGTACAAGCTTGTTCTTGAGTATTTTAAAGGTATTAAAACTGATCAGTTTCTTTAGTCTGAAAATGGCTAGCAGAAGGTTTGCTTATTATGACAAAGAGTGAGAGAGACAGAATCAGATGGAGAAATAAGAGTTTGGTTGAATTATTCATAAAATGAGTACAGCAAATGATTTATTAGTTAATGTCATTTATTTACATTTTGGTAAGCCATCCGATGACCTTTAATGCTCTTTCATTAAAGATAAAATTAGTAAGTAAATCAAATACTAATATTTTTTTTACGTCAATTTAAAAAATGGGCATATAATGGGAGAAAAATCGTTCCATCAAAGCGATTAATTAGCCAGTTTTACTAGCCATTTTCTAACATCATGGCCATTTCATATAGATGAATTTCTACCAGGGTCGCAGTATAAATTAATTATCTACCTTTTGAAATCATTCTCGTGTATGGTCACGTCAACATGAGAATGAAGAGACAATCGACGTGTAGTACATGCATAATATATACGTACAAATTTAACTAAATGAGTTCATAATGATTTTATGCTTTAAATTGTAGCTATTTATAGGTAGCAAATTTATAGCTACGAGGTAAAAGCATTACTGATAGAACTGGTTAATTTTCTATTGGGACAGTTTTATTTAATTTATCATACAAAAAAAACTTCTTTCCAATAAATATAAAAAATAAACAATTATTATCACGCCATATGCATAATATATATATTTTTTCAAAAATTTACATGTTCTACATATTCAATTATAAAAAGCATCGCTGTTATTTACATATAGCGAGACTGCATTTTCAAAGAGCCGTATTTTAGTAAAAGCTTCACATAATACATCGAGACCACATACAATTTATGAAAAAAATAAGTTTTCAAAGATTTACTGCATACAAAGGAGTATAATATGTAATATCAACATTGAAACATATACTGAATAAATTTTGTACATTTCATTCCACAAGGAATCCTCAAAAAACACGTTACATCTCCGATAACAACACATCCCCCTTTCAAATAACCACCAAAGCTCCCCCATATTTTCCATGAATGAAAATCTGGCCCACTTCCATCTGCCAAAACGAACGCGACGCATTCCTCTCACCCCCTGGCGAAAAAATATCCTCTATCCCCATTCACCCAAAACCGACACAACTCTTCTCCCTGCTCAGCTGTTCTTTCCTCTCTCTATCTCTCTCTCTCTCTCTCTCTCTCTCTTCTCCAGCATCGTATCTCTACGGCGACATCTTGCCTCGCCTCGCGCGCGAGTATAATTTTCTTTCTCAATAGTCCGCGAAAAGCCCGGCGCTACAATATTGCTCAGCTCTGGCGTATCGCCAAGCCCACGGGGGCCAAAGTCCGCGAGCTCACGCGCTTTGGTAGTCGTTGTAGTATAGTATACACATGCGCGGAAGAACCAGACCACCACCACCACCACCACTACCACCACCGCCGCGCCTTTTAATCTAGAACCGTGTGCGGCGTCTAGCGGTGCGCGCACAATGCCGACAGCCGGCAGGCTCTTATCTTCCGTGCAGATGTTGACGTTGACACACATATATGTATGTTTGTGTATGTGTGTATATGGTCGCGACGTGGGATGGCTCTTTCTGGGTGGGGTTTCCCTTTGCGCTACTCGTTACTTTTTTTTTTTATCGTAGCTGAAATTATTATTTTTGGTGGGTTTATGTGAAGTTTGGGATTGGAGAGGAGAATTTTTCGACCGAAATATTAGCTGCAGTAGTGAAGTTTTTTTAATAAATTCATAACGCTGTGGGTGAATGTAGCAGTAGACAAGCGAGGTTGAAGTTTTTCTCTATTATTAAAAGACTGACGAGTGGATGGTATGTGTCGCTTTTTGCGGAAATCAAGATTTAATTTTTAAAGTAAATGTTTTAATTATGATACATAAAAATGATTTCAAGAGTACAGTAGGTTTTGATAACGGAATTTAAAATAACGTAAAATTCAAGTAAAATGTAGAATTATTTTCATATTTTATGCAGATAACACATTACGAAAATAATAAAAGTACCAATGCGAATTTCTCATTTTCTTCGTTCACCAACCGTACATTCCTATACAAATGCCTATATTTACTCTATTCAGACACTGACTCTTCGCCCTATCAATCAACGTAGAAATCAATTTGGAAAATGAAAAGCTTCAACCACCTCGCTTCCCAAAAAACCCATACTACACACAACCTTATCGATTTAATCCAATCGGCTAATTCCCACTGCGCACATTAACACCGCACAATACCACCATTGCAATTACGAAGGTAAAGCCTCGGTCTCCTTTCATCCCCCCGCGCCATACACGCATGCTATATCCATCCAGCCGGCAACCCGTACGTCTATACACACCCCGTTAAAACCCGAAGAAACCCAATCACCATCAGGGCCATTTCGAGTCCTCTCTCTCTCTCTCTCTCTCTCTCTGTCTCTCACGGCCGTTTGCGGTGCGTTACTCTGTGGCCGCACCAGGACGCTCGGCAGCCGTCTGTGGTAGCGGGTAGTGGCTATTGATGAAAGGCAATGCGAATTCCGGTGGACGGTAGACATTGATTTAAAGGACGCGCCCGCGTGCGATAGCCGCTCGTTCGTCCTAATAAAGCAGTCGTCGCGGATGACTCACGGGTACGTCAACAACGTGGACACTCGCTTTTGGTGCTATGTATACACTTTCGCAGTTACTGCGTGCTGTGCGAGTAGGAGGTGGATAATATATATGCGATGGGTCTGTCTTTGCGAATTTGGGTTGTCGTAAATTAGCGGAGTTTGGAAGTCTATATGGTGTAAATATGAAAAGTAGTTGACGGTTGCGGCGAGTGTATGTTTATGATCAGGAAGTATCTGTTCGATTGTGTGATGTATGTAGGTAAATGATGAACACCGAAACTATTTTTAAGTAGTTTAAAAGTTTATATAATTTATTTTGCAAAAGATTAATATAGATATATGCGCAAATACAAAATAAATAAAATCACACAAAAAAATATACAACCAGAGATAGTTGTATCGAAATTTCTTTATCGAGATTTATTAGTTGAATGTTTGAATATTTTTTCTCCTAATTGAAGCAAGAAACATATCATACACGGAGAAAAATGGTTGAGTAAAAATTACTATACTGTATTGAAACTGGGGGACAGTCTCGCATTATCAAAAAATTTACTATACTTCCTAGTAAAAATTGCTATATTTCTAGTAATTTTTACTGCATTTATAACAATTTTTACTAGGAACTATAGTAAATTTTTTGATAATGCGAGTCTGTCGCCTGGTTTCAATACAGTATAGTAATTTTGACTCAAACATTTCTCTCCGTGTACATTTATCTTTTTATTCTTTTATCGTACACGAATTAAATGTTTTTTGAAAAAGCAATGTATAAAAAGCAACAACGATGAAACCGTAACACTTATTTACTTAGTACCCAGCCAAAGCTTGAAACCTTTGCTAGACTAAATTACAGTTTACGAAAAAAAAGTAGTCTAATACATTATTCTTCTTTCCCTTGTACTATATCAACGAGACATTTAATGCATTCAGACATTCGCCACGTCCAAAAATAAAAAAAAAATACATATCGACCAACAATTTTTCAACCTCATCTTCGTCAAAATCCCATTTTCCCGCGATCAATTTCAACTTATCTCCAGCCGACAACAAAATTCAACATCCCCCACGAACACTCCGCAGATCGCTTCTCTTCTTCCTTCTCCACCACTGCGCAACACCTACCCGACAATATCAATTTCCAGTAATGGCTTTGGCTCTCCCGCTCTCTCTCTCTCTCTCTTTCACTCTCTCTTCGCACGATTTTTTCCCCGGTATCGACTATCCATTTCTCAATATCTTCTTCTCCGGCAGCGCCGTCAGAAATTCCTTCCAATACATCTAGCATCCGCGTGCAGAGCGCACACAGCGACGTAAAGCACGCCGATTGGACAGCGGACGTCTGCGTGAGTGCGCATGCTGTCCGACGTGCGATAAACGGAAACTAACGGCGAGGTTGAATGTTGGGATGCGCGCGACTGATTTCTTATGGCTTTCCAGATCGTGCTATAGGCTTTTCGATTGTATGAGCGGATGGATATAGCGATAAAAATTCGAAGGTAGAGCAAATATTTGTTCTCGTAAATAGTATAGGAATTTTATTGGTTTTGGTTTTTCAGTAATTATTTATGCGAATATGAAATGACCTCAAATAACAAATCTATGATTATCTCCAATAATACAATATTTGATTATTCACTGAAAAATATTGACTAATAATTATTTTATTCGTCTTAATTTATTAAGAACGTTACTAAATTGGCCGACCCATAAAGAAAACTAATTTTTTCCATCATTTTAGTAACAACGCCATTTATTTATTCATAATTAATTATAAAAATCTTTTATTCGTATTCACGACAACACTTTATACGATAAATCGCATAACTTATCCCTTTTCCCAACACGTGACCCTCTTCTCTCATCCTAATATTAAAATCACAAAATAGGTCATCGAAACCTTACTTGAAATCCAAACGAATCCGTAGCCACTTCAAGAACTCGAGCTAATTTCAACTCTATAAAATGCATCGCAAGGAAAAACTTTATGCATCCACACCGAAACTCATACCTACCCCCTACACACGAACGAACTCACAAAGCGTGCTTCAGCTCTATCGCCCGAAGAGAGAGAGAGAGAGAGCGCGGGAGAGAGAGAGAGAGAGCGCGAGAGAGAGAGAGAGAGAGAGCGCGAGAGAGAGAGAGAGCGCGAGAGAGAGCGCGAGAGAGAGAGCGAGAGAGAGAGAGAGCGAGAGAGAGAGAGAGAGAGAGAGAGAGAGAGAGAGAGGGAAAGAGAAAACACGTACTAGCCGGAAAAAAGCACATTTGAATTCCCGCGGAGTTTCGCAAACTAGTTACCGTACGCAAGAGAGTCTCGCCGTCAAATCGCGCTCAAAAATACCCCCTCTACAGTAGAGAGAGAGAGAGAGAGGATAGGTAGAGAAGAGAGCGAGAGCGAGAGAGAAAGTAAAAAAAAGTACTGGCGCAAAACACTTCTCATTAGTATGTTTTTCAAGCGCCAGCCTCTCTGTCAACTCGAGAAAACACGTACGCGCGCTACTGGCACGAGCTCGGTTGCGCCTTTTTGCCTTCGGCTTTTAATTGCGGTGCATTGAAGCAAAGCAAGAACGAGAGAGAGAGAGAGAGAGAGACCGAGCGCGCGCGTGGGCGAAAGAGCTCGAGAGATATCGTCTCCACTGGAAACTCGAGCCTCCAATTTCCTCCCTCTCTCTCTCTCCCTCTTTCTCTCTATCTCTATTGTTTCTATTCGCGGGATAAGGGAGGAGAGTCCGCCATTCGTTCCTAACGAGTTGGCAACGTTATCGGGGCCCGAACAGAGAGCGCGAGCGACCGAGAGAGAATCGCAGTGGCAACGTGTCCACTCAGACGTTAACGCCGATAGCCGTGTGTACACGTCGCGCGCGGCTCGATTTCCGTGCCGAGTGCTCTTGTGGAATTTGACCGTGCTGGCAATTTTGCCGACCAGCGTTGTGCGCACTCGCGGTATTGCGCGATAAGGTGAAGGGCTGAGGATGAGAGGAGGAAGGGGAAATTTTTTTTTTTTTCATGCTCGTTCGACTGGAGAATCGAAGCGTGTGCATGAGGGGAATTGTTTTCGGGAGGGTTGGGAAGTCTTGGGTGCGGAGTTGCTTATCTTGTGGTTGGAAGATATGGTGGAATCATGGCTGCACAGCTGCGACGGGTGGTTTGGAACTTTTGTTTGTTAGTAAAGTGGATATTGAAAAGGGGGTCGAGTTGTCTTAATTTTCTTGGCAAGACGAGGTTGGAATAATAGTGCGGTTGAAAAATGCGAGTATTTTGATGGCAAAATCTCGAATGCTATTGTTGTGTTTAAATTGTAACGGCTACAATGCATGTATATTCATACAGATGTTTCGATTTCAATCAATTAGTAGGATTTTGATGAAAAACATTATAATATTATGTTTCGAAGATTGTAAATTTACTTTAGAAAGAAATATTTTCTGAAAGCATGTAAATTGGAAATCGATGTTATAGTTACGTAACCATTGATTAAATTCCCTTTCAACAAATTTTGCTTGTAAATTTATATAGTCTGAATATAGTAATACTGAGAAAGTAGAGTTAACAATGATTGTATAATGCAAAATAAGTATTTCCCTTTATTACGTCAATATCAAGTGATTGCCAACTTCGATCCAAGAAAATGTAATTGAACGAAGAGAAAAGTTTGTTAATTATAGCCGAGTGATCTCGTAAGCATAGAAAATCGATAAAGGCGACACTTAGAAAGCTAATTACTGGAGGAATGCAAATATAATTTCATTTAACTTTGGAGTCAGTCTAAAGTTTGTATAAATACATTAGTCGATTGCAGTCGCGAGAAGTTTAATGAAACAATACTTCTTTTTCTTCTTCTTTCATTTCGTAACGTATTACTCATGTACCAAAAATTTCATCGTTACATTGTTAAATTTCTCATTTCCTACTAAAATTATCATCTAAAATTCTTTAATCTAATTAAAAATACTGACTTATATTTTAATTTCTGGTTATTTGTCTTCATTCGATTATACTTAAAATAATGAACTAGTACTTATTAACCGTTTTATGAAATGTCTTTCCTGAATATTAAAATACATAACTAAGCAAGGTCGAATAAAAATAACACTACTTCTACGACAGAACTCATAATATACCTATAAATAAAACTACATTAAAAATTCAAGTAAAAACCACTCTAAAACCCGAAATCCTCGTTCCTCCAAATATTCAAAATCTTTTTAATCCCACCCTCTCTCTCTCTCTCTCTGCGCTGCATAACCCCACAACCATGCTACGGCTCAAAGCACTCGAAATGCCGTCCGGTGGCGTGCACTCACCTCCGTCGGAGCGAAAATACTTTCAAGAGCCGCGATTAGCGTCGTCCCCGTGAATTTACATCCACTTCCCGAAAAATAAACACGGTCCAGTCCACTTTCAACTATATATACCACCAAACTACACACAAGCTCCTCTTCTTCTTCTCTTCCAACGACGACGGGTGTCCCTGTGGGGATAAAAAGGGACCACTGTGCGCATCAAGTCGTCGCGGGCCGATGCATTCGGACTCCGGAAGCCGGATGAGAGCTAGCGCAGAAGAAGGGGAAGAACATATAGTGCGAACTGAGTAGTAGTGGTGAAAAAGGCGAGAGAAAAAGTTTCGCGAGAGAAAGAAACTTGCGCGCATTGTTGTCGCGGTCTCACGCGCGCGTGCGCGTGTATGTGTATATGATGGATGGACCTGGAAGGAATTCAACGGTTCGCGCGTGTATAGTGTATACGGGGGGTTTTCTCCCCCTCACCCACGTTCTTTCTCTGGATAAACTCCGGTAATTTGTCACCTCGGCCGCCGATCCGCGATCCTCACACGCTCGCTCTCATCTCTCCTCTCTCACTCGTCTTTTAAATAAAGTGCTCGAGCGAGAACTGTCCCCCGGTGTATACACCTGCGTGATGTAGGACTCGACCTGTGTATGCGTGACTTGGGAAATATGAACTTTTGAAAAAAAATAATATATAGATATATATATATATATATATATCTTCGCCTCTGTGCGTCGACGAAGGTTGAAATGAGGCTTTTATGGCTTTTAATGGGTTTTTGGACGCTGAGATGAGAAAAGGGTCTGAAATATATTGCGGGGATATATATTTTTTTCGATTAGTTTTGCGTACGTAAAATCCATTGTGCGTGGTTTGATGTTTCTAACTTTTAATACGTTTTTATGTAACGGTATGAGCATTATTTCTCATCATTATACTATTAATGCTTATTGTTATTTATTCATCCCTGGTAGAAATTATCTCTATCGAAAATAGACAGGAAAATAATAAATAGCTAATTTCTTGGTAGTGATGAAACGCTTTTTTCGGTTATTTAATGGAGATAAGTTAACCTTAAAATGTTTTTACTAAATTTTCTCTGTAATCTGATCGTGTATTTAAAACCAAGCATTAAAAAAAGATAGCTAACCAAAACGTAAACACGAATTATTGATATTGAATTCGTTTCTCGTACGGTTTCAAGGGATAAAAACGAAAACAATAATTTTTCTGTTTGATTATGTCTCTCTCACTCCTCGTATAATAGCAAGCCTCTTATTAGCCATTTTCTACCTAAAAAAACTGGTTAACTTTTATATCTTTCAAATATTCATAAATAAACTAATGTAAATTTGTGAGAAAATTCTATTATTCTGTCTATTAAATGTCGAATATGACCGAAAAAATCATTTCGTCGATAGATACAAATGGCCAAGAAAAGTATCTCGTTTTTCGCGATTATTGATGAAACTATATGTTTATCAGGCAATTAATGGAATCGATTTATACCAGAGATATACCATAAAAAGATCGATAACATCTTAAACAATAAGCATTTTACCGTAACGATTTGAAATTAACCGACCTTACATTCTATGAAATAAGAAATGCAGCAAATGTTCTATCTAAATCTGGCATAAATAAACACCTGTAACTTATAATCAAAGGGAATATAAAATATACATACACACAGACTTTTTCATAAAAGAACTTTCAACCTTACTTACGTCATAGAACCAAGCTTAAACTCAATTATTCATACCTCACACAGCGTTCGCACGGCATCGTACTCCTCGGCACATCGCAAGCTTCAATTACGCAGCAAACACTTCTATCGCAGACGTCTCCATCCATCCTTAATACAACATCCATGCACTCCTTCACTTGCTCGCACGTACAAGCACAGCACGTTGCAGTTCTCTCTCTCTCTCTCTCTCTCTCTCTCTCTCTCACGTATATGCATCAAAGCTCGCGAGCTTTCGCGTGCACGCACGCATCGTATGGGCGATGCGAAGACGCCGTTGCTACTGCTGCTGCTGTTGCTGTGGGCGAACGCGCGAAATAATTATTGCCCTATATGCGCATACACACACGTGCGAGCGAGCGCGCGCGTGGCGATAACTGCGTTATATACGCGCACGTAATTACTCGCGCTTGGCAATAGAGCCCTTGATGGCGCGTAATAGCTTCATGCTGCGAGCGCATTGTGCAAAAACGCACGCAAGCTTGTTTATACTGAAGGGGGTGAATGAGGTGCTCAATAAACGTTGATCCATGGTATTTTCGGATGAAGCTTTTGATGGTGTAGGGTAGAGTTGAAATGCAGAAAAAAAAAGGAAATTGTCATTGGAAGTCGTTTTGTAAAGAGATATATTGTTTGTTTTTAGATTATTATAATGGTAAAGCGTTATTTAAGAATAAAAAAGTGGAGGTTTCAGATTCCCACACATATGTTTCATAGTTCTCATCTAAAACCATAGAAAATTATGTAAATTATTTATTACAAATATTAACTTTTAAGAATAATATATGTATATAAATTATTTCGAAATTTCATCGAAAAAATTTTATTTTAAATACACATACACACACACATATACATAAAATAAATACACAAACGTTTCTCTTGTTATTTAACTTTTCTCTATTATTATTGTAATTATTGTTGCAATACTAAATTAGAATTTAATTTTGGGAATACTGTATTTAAAATATGCTTCTGCTACTTAAACATCAGATTTATGTTTATAAAGTACATACATACTCGTATATATAGTTTCTTTATTCAATGTCAAAACGAAAGAAACATTAAGAACATTTAACGATAGGTGTGTAAATGTGAAGGTGTTACAATCTATACAGTATTTGCATCTCGTCTCGTGTATAGATGTATAAATTATTTATCAGGAAGTTGAGGTGCTCGGCTTTACTCAAGTTGATTCGCGTGCGTGGTGGATTAAGGGTTCGGGTGATGGATAAGCCGTAGTGTTACACAGCTGACTTGAGAAATTCAAATTATATTGTTAACTAATGAATATACTTTTAGTTTGTAACTGAGTGCTATGTTTAAAATTATTTATATGGTATGTACACAAAATAATGTATATAAACTTGCATTAGCTAATTATAATATCAATAAAACTCAAAATGTAAGGTAAATATTAATGTACATTACAATACGAGTCGCTGAAATATTAAATTATATCCCTTACTATTGTTACAATAAAGAATAAAATGAAGTTATCACAATATTATAAAAAGGCATTATAAAAACTTGTTTATGCAAGATTATACTGTTGCATCTGTTTATGGTGCGAGTCTTTTTTAGATGCGAAATTGTTTTGATGCATCACTAAGCCCGTTAATTCTAAATTTGATAAAGTCGCGATAAGACGTTTCTCGCATAATGTATCATTATTCGTGGGGCTCGCCTAACAAAACGGAATTTCGCGCGGAAAATCAGGCTTCGAATACCGGCGGCAGAAACGCAATTATAGATAAGACCGGAGCGGCTTTTGTGAGCGAAACACAATTAAGAGATTAAGAGCGCGGCACGATTAAAATGTTTTTACCCCCTCATCCACGCTTTCCCTGTAAACTTGGCAAATGAGAGACGAGTCACGTCTCTTTACATTCGTTATGTTGATTGTCTCGTCTCTTGACTTTAGGACGCATGGTAGGCGTCTTGTATCTCTACGCTTATTTTCACAAATATTTGTTTTTAATTTCTCTTATCGTTAATTTATGTAGAAATTTAAACATATCTCGTTATTGGTAATAATTTAGTAAAGCCATATTTACCTGCTTTTTTAACGATAATTTATGGAACGGAATAATATATTAAAAAATAAGTAAATTTTAATATTAATGACTTATTACGCACACAATTATGTTTTCAGACTTAAAAATCTATTATATTACTGCCCTACTAATGTATTCATTTATAACATAAAATTTCTATCTGCGATAGCGTGAAATAGAAATATACTTACTATCATAAAGATACTCTATTTATTGTATATTTTAATACAATAATTTCTTATGCATTCAAATTATAAGCAAAACTATGCACAAACAAAAGCAAGGAATTTTATTTCTGCGTTCAACAAAATTGAAAATAAAACTTAAAAGAGTAAGAAAAAGGAAGAATTGCCCCCGCAAAAGTCGTCGAGGATTTAAAACTCATTACGATTGGACATAAAAGAAAATCTACACGCGTATATAAACTCGACTCTTCTCTTGCTTTCTCTCTTTCTCTCTCTTTTTTACCTCTTCTCTCTCTCTCTCTCTCCCTTCGTCCATCAGTGCTCGTTTTCTTCTCATTCATCTCGGGCGAGCGGCCAGCCGTGAAATGGGAAAACGACCAAGAAGAATTGAACAAAGGAACGATCGCGAATGAACAGCAGCGCGTGCGCGTACTCCGGCGACAGCAACGGTATATATATAGCACACATTTGACATTGATATCCGGAAAAGGGTGTGTAACGAGTCGTGCGCGGAATATGAAAACACGCGTTCGCGTCTATATATATACAGGTTGTTGCAATTTTCCTGGCGTTGAATTTTTTAAAACGCGTCGTGTGCAGCGAGAAAAGGGGGAGGAGGAGGAGGAGATGGAAAGAAGCGAGATAGTTTCGCGTGCACGCGCGCGTGTATGAGGTTGTTGTCTACTGCTAGTTTTCCAGAACGATACGACTTCGTGTTTTCCAAGACGCGAAAGGTTTCTGAATAAGAGAAAACGTCACGGCGGCGCGCTTTGGGAAATCGTATTCGTCGATACGAATCCAATTTGTTATCGTAAGTGACGTGTAATTCTTGGAACAACGACAGCCGTTAATTTATTTTCAGTGAGTCGTATAGATCACCGTAAGAGTAAACTACGGCCGACATAAACTGACTCTTACTACTGAAATTCAGTCTTATACGTGATAACATATCGTGCTGATAGGATATAATTATGTATATTCATGAGATTTATTAAAGTATGTGAGCATGAAAATATTTATATCTGAATAAACTTTACTTGTAATACCAATAATTGTTTATTTTATAAGATTGTTATATAATTAATGAAGTTGAATAACAACAGAGACATTAAATGTTTGTTAAATTGTATGCGTCAACGATATGTCGAATAAATTCTCAATTCAATTATTATTATATCATTCTGTTTCATAACATTTTACGTATAAATATATAAATTTTCCCTTATTGCAACTGATTTGTATTACACATTTTAAACTACAATTGTTTGATAAAAGTAATCAAACCTCATATACAATATCTTTCTTATTTTTATCCAGTAATATTTTTATTTCTTTTAAAAAGCGGCATAGATGTCATTCCATACTCCAATAAAGTCGAAACTCCAAATCGTGATCGAAAGCCTTTATTATCGCCTAAAGCCTCGCGGAAAAACGACGACAGGACTGCTCGCATCATCGCGAAATATACCGATATACCAACGACTATCCTCTCTCTTTTTACCATCACCCGCTCATCCCTTAATCTCGTCCGTCCGTCATCCCATCACCCAGACAGCGAAGGGACTCTGCTCGCAAAAGGGGAAATTCAATTTTCATACTTACTCTCGAAAAATTCTCTCTCTCTCTCTCTCTCCCCTCAAAGCAAATATATAAAAAGCTTGCGATACGTACAGTTTCCAACTGACGTTGACATATCGCATGGCGACTTTTTGGCAAGGTGTGGGCGAGGGTATATATAGCAGTAGTATTCTCGTTGCTTCGATTCGTAGTGATGGTAGAGAGCAGGTAGGCGCGAGAAATCGCTTCCGTAGCTGTCGCGCACGATGAAAAGGACGACAACGACGCGAGTACAGGACCTTTGTAATGCACTCGCTTGCTTGCTGTGGTACACGTTGCAGAGACGAGGCTACTAGTTCCATGTGAAATTTTGGGCTTTGTCGTTGGCCGTGCGATGTGTCGAGTGGGGTGTGACTCGATGGTTACTTGTGAGGGCTGCAATCGACGACTGAAGGGTGGATTTTGCAATGTGAGTGCGCCGTGACGATGTATTTTGCAGGACGATTTTGTTCGAGAAAGAAGTGAAATTGATCGAGTAAAAGTGCGTAGTCAAGGGCGGGAAAAACATTTAACTACAGAATTCGTGGTAAAATATTAGAAACTCTTTAACAAAAAGGTAAAGTAAGGGTATTTAATCAAATATTTTATTAAAATATTTTTTTGAGATATGTAAGCTATCGACTGGATTCTTGTGTAAAATAAATGATCAACGTTTAAGAGTCACTATTTTCAATAATTCTAATAAATATACTAATGAAAAAACTAGTTTATTACAATCTAAAATTTCAATAATTATTATCGATTTCGAGCAAAGAAAATCATTCACATTTAAACAGAAGCCATATAAAAAGTTAAAAACAATTATCTTACATATTTAAATATTGTACATTTAAACAGATTTTTTAATATAAAAAAATACAATTTTTGTAACACAAGATTATTCTTAATAACGCATATTTGATTGTGATACCAAGATTTTTTATATCAATCATAATATCATCTATAAAAATCATTTTGGTTTTTGTAAGCAAATGATTTCGAATTAATATTTTAATAAACATTTTTCAATATATCATAATTCATACAATATCGCGTAAAAATATTTACAAGTTAAACTCTATCTGTTTGAGAAACCTTTATTAGATGTTTCGAGCAAAGATAGCATCTTAATTTACTTCATAAAAGCTCCGACAAATTTTTAAATACAGTCCCCCTCCATTGATTGCTTATTAATCCTAAGATTACACACTCATCTTTACTGCGCAATAACAACTCGTAAAAGGCAACGAGAAAACTTTTAATTGAATATCGATTTCAAATAAACCGATTTTAATATTATATCGGTAAAAACTTCCATTTCCTCTCAAGTACTTTCACGAAAATGCTTTTTCTCCGACTCATGCCATATACCGATCAACTGTGAACATAATCAAAATAAATTATATACTTGTGAATTTCTTAGATCCGTCAATAAATAAAAATATAAATGTTTTCTCGCATCTAAAGTAATAAGATTCTAGATGATTTCCCTATAGAAACGTCACTTTTTCGTTTCACGAATATAAGTACTGAAAATTATTTAAGCTTATAATTATTAAAAACAAATGTCCTGGAGTTACTTTGAAACTCTTTAAACCATTAAAAAAAGAACAACACAATCTTTTTCATGGCACATGAAAATCTTAATTGTTAAATTACTATACCTACGTTAAAGAATAATATTCTTAAGATCTTGATGATTTTCTTTATGACTGGTCAAAAAATTAATTTTGGTACAAGAATTCACTTACTTATGTGTGTATAATGTGCTACTTAAATGCCTAGAATTAATTACAAGAAAATGTTAGGGTAATCAAAGACCACTATAAATTTTAAAAATTAAAATTACAGTAATTATGCTTTAAAACGATTTTTTTCGCAGAAACATTAATTTGATAAATCAGGGTTTCGAAATTGTATGCATTAAAATTAATCTCGACATCTCTCCAAAATATGATTTAATAATCAATAAAACCATATAAAACCTTTCCTATTTCAGGCTTTTCATGTATTCTCTTTGAAATAATCCTCAACCAAAATTACGTCCAATTCTCACTTTGAAAATCGATATTTCATCTTCGTTTCCCGGCAACATAAAGCCAGCGAGGCGCACCGCGACTCGACCTCACCACTTCTCCGCCTCGCGTACAGGTCCAAATTGGCTAAATTGAATCGATCGAGAATGCACTTGAAACTCTCATTGTACTCACGCGCGTACGCACCGCACAGCCGATTAATCGAGGGCCATCGCAAAGTTTCGCGCACCGCATTCTCAGCGCAACTGCTGCTGCTCTCGTAAATCCTTCCGAACGCTCGCTCGCACCCACACATACATATATACATAGACATGTGACGCGATCGATCTCTGGAGCTACCGAGAAAGAGTAACGACGCAAGGCTGTGAGGGAGAGGGAATCTTCCGTGATAAAAAATATTCAAAGTCCCGTCCGCGAGGCAGTATTTTTCCGATAGGCGCGTCTGCTTTTTACGGGATTTTTAAGGTTTCGGGAACATTTTCCTCGGGTGCCCGCGCAATGCGGGATTGATGGCGGAGCGTCTTTCTTTAGGGGTGACGTAAAAGTTTATTAATCGAAGAATAATGAAAAAAGTTATGTCCAAATGCGTATGAAATTTTAGGTATAGATTTCAACATTGGTTTTTCATTGTTCTGAAAAGTATACAGAATTTTTAAATTAAAACTATTAGATTTAAAAAATATTAAATATTGTGTATGAAAAATAAATCTATTATCAAAACAAGATTTTCATCTCCAAAAAATCATTCAAATTATTATCTGTATTTCCGTTTCTTTAAATAGTAAAGTAACTCTTGAATCCTTATTTATCTAAATTTCATATTAATATGAGAAATAATTAAACTTTTTCATTAGATATAATTGTATTTCTCAATTTAATACCAAAAATTAAAAAAATTAAAATATAATAACTGAAATACAGGTTTGATAATTTAAAAAAATACCTTTAAAATACCATCACTACTTCATTAAATATTTTCCCATATAATTTGTGTCAAAGTTATGTGAAAGAATAATTGTGAAAGAAAGCTTTTATTAAAATATTGTCGAATTTCATTTTGTTAGTTACTGGCGTTCTGCTAGTTTACCGAAAAAATAAAAAAAGAAACATATTTAATAGAAAATAAGAATAATACATTTTCAATTTATTTTTTTATTTCGTTCAAATAATATAGCAACTATGATAACAAGAAGTACCATTTAAACTCATCAGACTTTTTCCCTGGTGGAAATCGAAACCATTTTATAGCTAATAAATGACCATTTTTACTAGTACTGGCTATAAAATGGGAACTTTTATTGTCCAGTTTCTAGCTCCCGATGAAACGCTTTTTCTCCCATTATTTGGCCATTTAATGGATTGAAAAATAGACCGAGTTTTTCGAAGACAAGCACAAGCTTGTTCTTGAGTATTTTAAAGGTATTAAAACTGATCAGTTTCGTTAGTCTGAAAATGGCTAGCAGAAGGCTTGCTGTTATGACAAGGAGTGAGAGAGACAGAATCAGATGGAGAAATAAAAGTTTTGCTGAATTATTCATAGAATGAGTACAGCAAATGATTTATTAGTTAATGTTATTTATTTATATTTTAGTAAGCTATCCAATGACCTTTAATGCTCTTTCATCAAAGATAAAATTAGTAAGTAAATCAAATACGAATATTTTGTTATTATGTCAATCTAAGAAATGGGCACATCATGGGAAAAAATCGTTTCATCTAAGCAATTAATTAGCCAGTTTTACTAGTCAATTTCTAACTTCTTGGCCATTTCATATAGATGAATTTCTACCAGGGGAGGTTAGTAAAATATTGATAAAAAGATAAAACCATAGTATTGTTTTCAGTTTTATTTACGGTGTCTGATAACGATAACATTATAGTGATACGGAAAAATTTAGTTGTGAATGAATTAACTAAGCAATAATAATTTAAATCACTAATTTTTAATACGCGTTTACGTCAAAATGAATAAGCGGTTTTCTTACTGTTCTATAAAAATTTTTAAAAATATTAATGTAACGTATCAACGAAAAAAATTACGAGGATAGAAACTGTGAACTTCTAGAGAAGGAAACGCAATTTCATTTTTAATTTTCTATCAAGACAGATACAAAACATCGCAAAAGACATGAAATGCATTAAAATTACGCACATTTCACACAAAGTTATCCGTTTTTGCTAAATATTATCCGCGAGTAACTAAATCTTATCTCAAAGTTTAAAAAACGCGAAATGTTCTTGATAAGTAGTTTTTGCACTACAATGCACGCGAAATCCGCGTTTGACATTTCTCAGTATAAAATAAAATCTTACAAATTTCGCTATATACGCAAAATCTTTAAATTTGTTCAACATACGTCATCGAACATTTATAAATACATACTGCATAGAAAGAAACAGAGATTACCGTATCGCTTACACAAAGAAAAAACGAAAACAAAACATTACACAACGCGCAAAAAAGTTTTATCTCCAAACTCTCTCTCTTCTCCTTCTCCTTCGAATGAAAATATTGACGACACCCACTATTTAACACGAGTATCGGCTATCCACCAATCCCTGAATTCCCTGAAGCATCGCGGTGGAAAACCCAAAAGACACACTAACGTACACGTATACAAAAATTACGCGCTGCATCAGCTCTATAGTACTCGCGTGCGTTTTATCGCTCGATATAGCGCGCACACGAGGGGGGGAAGAGAAAGAGAGAGAGAGACGGAGAGAAAGAAATAAAAACAAAGTACACGCGCGTGTGCGGTGTACAAGGGAGCAGCGACGCAGTTTTATTGATCGTTTTTTTTTTCTGGGATTCTTGCAGGGACCAGAAGCTGAAGCATGCCAAGCTGGGCCTGGGCCGCAGGAAAACGTACAGTCTGAGGACAGCGAAAGTCGGCAAGAACGGCATCTTCTCCAAGGAGGTGCTTTACACGCTCTTCTTGACGAACATACTGTCGCTCCTCATTGGCACTGGCATTGGGTGAGTTTTGGTTTTATTAAAGAGCTTTTTTTTATTTGCTTTGTGTCCTTGTGATTTTGCATTATTAAATAATGTTGGAAGAATACGTAAAGAATAATGAGACAACAAAAAAATATATATATGCTCTATTTCAAATGAAATGCATTTATTTTTAGGATAACATTTAATTAATTTTTAAGTATTAAGTATTTTATAGACATTTAATATATGTCAATTAGAAAATACTATATTAAAACATTTTTATAATCTTTCATTAAGAAAGAATATTTTTACAAAATATTTTTAAAAATATTAAGAAACTAATATTAAAGTAATCTTATACACTTTTTAACTTCCCTCTTAAAATTATTAAAAGTTATATAGTTCAAAAAGAAATGTATTTATAATGCAACGCATCAAAGGTTACATTTTACAAAGGAAAAGTTTTTTCATCGTCTTTTCACACGCTAAATAACTTTTTCTCACGCGAAACTCATACATGCATTCAAAATTTAAAGTCTAATTAGCAACATTAGCACTTCACTATATATACCCTTTATTACATTCTTGAGCAATCCTGCTAATATTGAACAAAGAAACAAAGCAAAAAAAAAAGGTTTACAAACGGAGTAATCTTTATCACTCTAACTCTTAAACTCAACATACTAAAATATCTCACGTGTTTTCTGTTACAGAGTCTGGCTGACCAGGCGAGGACTGATGGTGTCACGCGTTGCCATCGAATGAAAACCCCCAGCAGGCCCAGACCTGCACGCCCCCGCTACTCGCCCCCGGGGGACGCAGAGAAGAGAGAGAGAGAGACAGACGCGCGGGCGCAGCGAACGAATTATTAAAGAGTGAAAAAAAAAAATACAGAACGACGGAGAGAGAAAGAAAGAGAATAATAGAAGGGAAATCTACACTTACACCCAGACTGAAGCAGGGCGCCAGAAGCCCTCAGCAAAGAGGCGAAGAAAGAGCTGTAGTTCACGAAACATACATACATACACATACATACATACACGCTATACTTGATATTTTTGTTATACTATACTTCAAATCTCTGTATCCTCTCCGCCCTGTCCGGCGCGCCTCGTTTTTCTCTTAAGCGCTAATGACTTAAGCATTCTCGTTTATAAGTTGATATTTAGTGAGACAAAAGATAATGATAATGATAAGATATGAAAATGTATAGATATATACAACAAAAAAATAAGATATTGTGTACGAAGAAAAAAAAATATGATAAAAAAAGAGAGAGATTTTAAGACGGATTTTTCACGGAGGACCATATGAGAGTATAGAGCCGTTTTTCTGAGAGATAGTCCGTCATCGATGTGCAAAAAAAAGAAAGAAAATAAAAAACAGAGTTAAAGAAAAAAAAATTTCTATATATATATATATATATAGAAGATACTTGTCCATTTTATACTGTTTCTAATGCGTTTCTATCTGCGATAGTTCTTAGGAAAATAGCTTGCATAGTATTTATCTCTATATATGATCTACAGAAGATGGATGGAGAGCTATATAAAGTGAGCCATTATGAGAAAAAGCTATTGAACGTTACTATCGAAGTGTTGTTTGTCGGTGTTTAGATTGAAATGACTTATTAAAAATATAATAAAAAGATCTTTCTTGATCGACGAAAAAAGAGAAATGTAATTGTATACATTGTTTCATTCGTCAAATAATTTAGTAAAATTGAAATGTTTAGGATTGATGATGAAAAGTTCTTAAGAAAGGGTTCTTTCTTATTAGTAACTTTCAATGTTTTTTATCATACTGGAAAACGATTGTAAAGGAAGGAGGTGAGGATAAATAGCGGAGGATTCGAATGAAAATTTAAAGGGAACATGAAAGTAGTAAGACAATTTTCTATCTGCTCTGAAAGATTGTAAGACAATCCCCAACGAGGGGCGATACGATGAGAAACTTCTTAATGATGCAAAAATTGGTTCCTAACGAGAATCATCAATGAAATTTTGCTACCATTTTTCAACGATTTTTCGAAAATTTAAATATTGCCTTGTAGCTTTCAGAAAAATTTTCTAACATTGTAAAATAATAGATTAAAAAAGGGCCAAAAGTAACAATAACTGGAAAATCCTCCGATTCGTAATTTCTCGTCCTCCTTTAAAGTCAATGTTAACAGTACCTGTTTAAATCAGTTTCTTCGTCAGCATTGAAGTAAAATAGTGCCCAAAAGTGATGTATATACAAAAGACTATCTTCAAAAGTCAAATTTGACGAGATTATTTAAATGTCAATCGATTGTAAGCGAGCGAAGCTGGGAAAGAGAATTTGATTTGCCCGTGAATCGATGCAATTAATTATTTTGTAATACTGATCTTTATTTTTTCTAGTTTCTTAAATTTTAGTAAGGTTTTTTTCGCTATCTAGAAATTGATGTAATAGCACTATTTCATTTTTTTTAACGAGATGGAAAGGAAATAAAATGTGCCACGTATTGAAATACGTGATTAATTTGTAACGATGAATGTATGTATACATATTTATAGCGATAATACTAACTACAACATAATTAATATTGTTTAAAATTAATTATTGTCTTTTTATTCTTTCGTTTGGCGAGTATGGTGTCAAGGTTGATTCTTTAAGGTTTGTCTCAAAGACGTTTTATTTTGTCTCTGAATAGGATTAAAAAAATGTTCACGATTTTTTTTAGTACAATAAAATAACACATTTTGTAAACTCACAAGACGTCGATAATTTTTTTTCAATTAGAGTTTTCACATATATAAAAATATTTGCGTTCATGTGTTGAAAAATTTATTCACAGTTTGCTACAAAAACATTCATGTTTGATATACAGTTTTTGTCAAAATTTTATGAACTTGACTATATATCTTGCACAACGTATATTAATAATCTCTTTTGGTATTGCATACATAGATTAAAGAAAATTCAAGCATAATTATTATAAGCTTTCAGGCAAAATAAAAGTGTTTTATAATTAACATATTTATAATAAATATTTTTATTATTATTCAAACTGCTGTTTCTATTATTCATTTTTCTTCAAATCCATATTTATCCAAACATACGTTCTTCAATTACTTTAAGTTTTTAAAATTGATATGGTAATTTTGTTTTATATTAAAAATATAAGTTTCATGTGATATTCAGAAATATTGAAAATCATATTTACTTTCTTGAAAACTTTTTTTGTATCTTCTTCATCTTGGTATATTACTATATGATTACTATGTAATTTTATTATGTAGTTCTATAACATATCATAATTTTTGTTATAATATTGATACAATGATATTGTTTATTATGATGAAATAACATAAATTTATTTCTGCAATAATAATATATTTATAATTTTTATATTTTAGCTCAGTTTCTGTAGTGATTATGCTGAATGTAAATCCGGTTATCAATTACCTTCATTTCAGTTTATCAATACTTTTTATTGCTTTAGCCTTCTTGGGCTTAAGCAAAAACAAGTGATCTATAAATAATAACCATTTTACATGGTTTTAGGCTTTTAAGTGGTAGCGTGAAAAAAATGTGTTTCTATTGTATTCATTGTTAATTAAAAATATCTAAATTGGTTCGTCCGAAATTTCATAATCAAAAAAATTATAAAATATAGCCTCTTTAAGAGAGCAATAATAAAGTCTTATTGTTCCACAAAACTTTATTGTTGTTCTATTAAAAAGGAAGTTTTGAACAGCAAACACATTTTTTGAGACAGAATATTTAAAAACTTTTTTGAAGATATTGATGGCATATCTTGAAATTTGAATTAATATTTCGAAAACTTGTTGACAAATTTTAATTAAAAAGTTTGTTTTCAAATTTTAGTTTTTTTAACACAATAAAGCTAGAACTGTTGAATTTCATAAAAGGATTTTTCATAAATATTTTTTTATAAAGATATAGAAAAGTTATAAAAAATTATATTTTTATAAACAGTAATACATTGTATCTTAAAAAATAAGCATATTGCAATTCCATAAATTTTATAGCATTTTATCACTACAAAAATTTCAATCAAAGTTTATTTTTGTGTAAAGTTTATATTTTTCGAATCAATAATAATTAATTTCATGGCATAGTAATTTGGAAGTGCCAATAAATTGTCTGCGATTTTTCCTGTTGCTATATTAAGAATAATACAATAAATTATAAGATGCGTGCCAAATAACACCAAAATCAGTTAAGAATTATATTAATGCAGTATTCTTATTATATTTTAATAAAAATAAAAAATAAATAGTAAATATAAAATACCGATAATTAACGACTCTAAAGCGACAAGTAATGATTTCAATTCTCGCGGCTACTCGCAAAGCACGTATCACGCGTGCGCACGCAAGCCTCTGGCTAAAAAAGGCTGTTCCTTTTCGTCTTTCCTCATTTCCGCTCTCCCGCAAGGTTCTGTGTCACGGTTCGCTCGTTTCTGTAGTCTTCTTTCTCTTCCACGGTGTGACAACGGCTCTCTCACAACATGGCTGCCGCGCAGCTCTCATCCAGCCAGCGATAAGACCGCATGGGATAGAGAACAGACGAAAATAAGGAAGAATTATCAATCGTACGCTAGCTTAACCCGTCCAGGATGGCGACCGCGATACCCGGATCCATCGCCTTCGACGAGTTCGGCCGGCCCTTCCTGATCCTTCGCGATCAGGAAAATCAAAAGCGGCTCACCGGCAACGATGCCATCAAGGTATATTTACTGCACACGCGCCTAACCTGCCAACGCCTCGGTTTTTTGCTTTTTGATAAGTCGTTAGGATGTGACGATGGTTGAAAAGTTTAAATTTGGTTGATAATTTGTTGGGGCGAGCATTTTCCAATGTTTTGGTGATGTTTTGTGGGGGGTTAACAAAGGAATCGGGGTTCGGTTCTGAATACACGTGATTGCTCATGGAAAAATGGCCGCCCAGTTGGTCCTCACTGGAAATATAGCTTAATCGTTCAGTGTACGATTCATTTTTGGCGAGTTTTATTGTCATCTCCATGTAACTTTGCCTTTGATTAACGTGAACAAAATTTAATGACACGATGGTGTGGGTTTTGTGGTTAGTTTTATAAATTTTGATACTTTGTTGGGCTACTTTTTTTGTCTCACGTTTTTAGTTTGGTTTCTGACCATAAATGGAAATGATGAGTAGTAAGTCTTCACCTTAAAATAAAATTTTAGTCTACGCATTTTACTATTGATACATTTTCAAAAAATAATTTGTATTATTAACAAGTTTTAATAATTTATTATATCTTTTAATTTATTTTTTGTAACAATTACAAAATTATTACTCAATAATCTTGCAATTCATTTTATATATCCTATGAAGACAAAGCACAATAGAGGAAAGTTTGAAAAATTGTTTTTCTTCGTTATTCTAATATAGTTCTAAATATTAATGGAACTTTGCTTCATTATTATTTAAATTACATGTTGCTATAATGAGGTATTTCAAAGATTCAACTTTTGCAGGTTCTCCTGTGATCAATGATTATGAGATCTCAGGGAATTAAAATTATTTTTCCAATTTTATCCTAAAATTCAAATCTCTATGAAGATATGAAAATTGTACAATCCATTAATTACTTTAGTTCATTAAATAATAAACTAAAAGTTTGGATTATTGTCTTATAGTTTTTTGTTTGATAGTAGAAGTATTTTAAATTTGTATTATCCTTTTTTAATTATACCTTGTACATGATCACATTAATTATATTATTTTATAAGAAATACCTTGAATATTATCCAATGATAGCTGGTAATAGGAAAGCTATAATATCCAATTGACCTTATTTTTGGAATTTTGTATTGTTTGGTAACAGTGGAGTATACTGTTATTTGTACTTAACCTTTTAGCTGCGGGGGAATTTCAGTACAAATTGACCTTTTATAAAATGCAAAATTTATACATAAAATCACTGGATATCTCAGGTAGAGTCCCCGACCTGACTGCTGGTCGATATATCGACCACCCCCGCAGCTAAAAGGTTAAAGTTCATCAACTAAAGGAATTTGTATATAAGTCTTACTAATATTAACTAGCCATTGTTTTGATATACATGTACCCATTCTAAATAAATATTTTATAATGAGTTTATTCCTAAGAAATTATTTTTTTATGCCCAATGATGAAAGGCGACTTGGAGAAGATATGAAAGCTGTGAGAATCAGTTTGCTTTATCTTCGGGGACTTTTGTTGTTTGGTAATGGTGTGGGCCATTGTTATTTGAGCTTGAAGTCCAGCAAGTAAAGTATTCCTATTTCACAACTTTTAGATGATGTTATCTTCTGTGACAAAATGGTGTTTCTGAGGGCTTATTAAATATATTTTTGTAAAAAAAGAACTTACAATAATTTGAAGAATTTAATAAGTTATCTTTATAGATACTATTCTCAGGGATTTCTTTATTAATTATTTATGCATGCCCAATAATGATGAATGTTATGGAGAAGATTGAAAAGCTGTAACATCCAATTTGCTTTATTTTTGGGAACTTTTATTGTTTGGTAATGGTGTGGGCCACTGTTATTTGAGCTTAAAGTTCAGCAAATAAAGTAATTTGGTTTTATAGTTTTAATATTATCTTCTGTGATTAAGGGGAGGTTCTGAGGGCCCATCGTACAAGTATTAATATAATCTATTATTGATTATTTTTTCTTATAGTTAGTTAAATGCATTACTCAAAAGTGTTGATGCATCATGGTAGTAATATATTTATGTGTTTTTCAGTCACATATTACTGCTGCCAGAGCAATTGCAAACATACTTAAAACTTCACTTGGACCAAAAGGTTTAGATAAGTTGATGGTTAGCAGTGATGGTGATGTAACAGTTACCAACGATGGAGCAACTATTTTGAAACATATGGATGTTGACCATGAAATCGCTAAGCTCATGGTACAACTGTCACAGTCTCAAGATGACGAGATTGGTGATGGTACCACTGGTGTTGTTGTGTTAGCTGGTGCTCTTTTAGAGCAGGCTGAACAACTTCTCGACAAAGGAATTCACCCAATCAGGATAGCTGATGGTTTTGAATTGGCTGCTCATTGTGCTACTGAACATCTTAATAAAATTGCCGAGGCCTTTCCAGTTAACCCAAACAACTTAGAGCCATTGATCAAAGTTGCCATGACAACTCTTGGTTCTAAAATGTAAGTGTTGAACTTCAAATTCTACTTTTATTATTATACTATTGTTAACTAGTTTTTGTGGATATTATATTGATTGATGCCCAATGATGACAAAGCGCAACAGAGGAGGGCAAAGGATTCTTAGTATTGTTGTGATAAACTTTTTTTCATTAACCTTCTGACAGCCGGCATGACGCCATATGGCATCATTCCATGATCGGTCCACTTATACTATTACTTAAGAAACATTTATATGGAAAATTTCGAGAAAGTTACACTTTTTCAGTAGGAAAAATGCCGGCTGTCAGAAGGTTAATGTCTTTACAAATTTAAAAGTATTTTATTTTTGAAGAGATAGGAATGTGACTTAAAGATTGTCATTTCAAGAATGAGTCCTTTGCAGGGTCTCCAATGATCAAAGATTATGAGAGCTGAGGGCACTTTTTTTATGTTTTTTGAGTTCTGAGTTTAGCTAAAATTGATAATTCCAAAACAGTTAATTTTACATTGATCACTCATATTTCAGAGTCAACAAGTGTCACAAGCAAATGGCGGAGATTGCTGTTAATGCAGTTATGGCAGTAGCAGACTTAAAAACTAGGGATGTAAACTTTGAACTTATTAAAGTTGAGGGAAAAGTTGGTGGACGTTTAGAAGATACTATGCTTGTTCGTGGTGTCGTTGTTGACAAAGATTTCAGTCATCCCCAAATGCCTAAAGTAAATATTCATTGTTCCACTTAAGTAATGTGATTGTGATGAAATTTATATGCATTACTTATTAAATATATTTTCAATAATTGTAGCGTTTAGAAAACGTTAAATTGGCAATCTTGACCTGTCCGTTTGAACCTCCTAAGCCAAAAACCAAACATAAGCTTGATGTAACCTCTGTTGAAGATTACAAAGCATTGAGGAATTACGAAAAAGAGAAGTTTGCTGATATGGTTGCAAAAGTGAAGGATGCTGGAGCTACATTGGCTATTTGTCAGTGGGGCTTTGATGACGAAGCCAATCATCTTCTTCTGCAAAAACAATTGCCTGCCGTCAGATGGGTTGGTGGTCCAGAAATTGAAGTACGCATCATGTATATATCATTTTTAACTTTTTTTTTTTAATCTGCCCAATGATGACAAAGCGCAACAGAGGAGGGTGAAAGTTACGAAAATGGTTTTGTTTTACTTTGGTAACTTTTGTCTCTTAAGATTAGTTGAAATTTCGTTTCGATTTTTATTAAGAGCAATAGTTTTATTAGGTGAAATATTACCAGGATTGGATTTTTGCAGGATCTCCAATGATCAAAGATTATGAGAGCTGAGGGCTTTTACACTTATTATTTTTAATGAATGAAATCATTTCCAAAAACTAATGTTTTGAACTGTTTAAATATAGCTTATCGCCATTGCCACCGGCGGTCGTATTGTGCCCCGTTTCGAAGAACTGACGCCTGAAAAACTTGGCTATGCTGGCGTAGTTAGGGAACTCACCTTTGGTACCACCAAAGACAAGATGTTGGTTATCGAAGAGTGCAAGAACTCACGTGCTGTCACCATCTTCATCCGTGGAGGCAACAAAATGGTAAAAATTGAAATCATTTATTAATACAAAAGTATTGCAAGGAGAATTCCAGTAGGTATTTCAATATACCTCTCTGTTCAGACACCTTGCAAAATCAAAGAATCTGAGTTCTTTAGTAGTTTAACGATATTGTTGTTCTTAAACTAAACTTAGATCCAACAATTCCGTTCTTTAGTTTCAAACCATTATTCTTAAATTCTCACGTTTCTTTATCTAATAATTGGTCTCCTTACATTACAGATTGTCGAGGAAGCGAAGCGCTCGTTGCACGATGCTTTGTGCACTGTACGTAACCTGGTGACAAACGACAAGATCGTGTACGGTGGTGGTGCCGCTGAGATCTCGTGCTCGCTCGCCTGCGCCGCGAGTGCCGACAAGATCAGCACGCTCGAGCAGTACGCGTTCCGGGCATTCGCCGACGCCCTCGAGGCCATACCCATGGCCCTCGCCGAGAACTGCGGCTTGTCCTCCGTCAACGCCCTCACGGAAGTCAAGGCACGTCAGCTGTCCGACAAGAATCCCGCCCTCGGCATCGACTGCATGAACCGTGATACCTCTGGTGAGTTTACTTTCTGTACTGATATGATTTTCTTTTCTTTTTTTTTGTAATTGTCATTTATTAGAAAAATATTTAATAAAAGACATTAATAGAAATAAAGTTTGCAAGGAGAATTCCAGTGGCGCTCTTAATGCACCTTACTGTTCAGACACCTTGCAAGATTAAAGAATCCGAGTTTTTTGAAAAGTTTGATAAATCTTTCGTTATTAAACTAAATTTAGATTCGACACTACCTGTAAAATTAAAGCAATTTCATTTTATAATTTTGAAAAATTTATACTTTCATGTATATGATCATTTGATTTTATTGTTTTATTACAAATTATACTAAATCAAATTTGTTTTACTTTTCAGACATGAGAGTGCAAAATGTTATCGAGTCACTCAAGAGCAAAACTCAACAAATCTTACTGGCGACACAGTTAGTTAAGATGATCTTGAAGATTGACGATATTCGATCGCCTAATGACGCTGCTGGATATTAATTTTTAATATGAAATATATCGTCATCAATTGTTACGTAATGAAATCAAATATTTTTCGTGCCGATTCTGATTTAATCCGCTTCATTATTACGTCTAATTTTTAATACACACGAGCTGTTAAATCAGCTATGCGCCTTTCATACTGGCACTTGTTGTCATAAAAAATAATTTATATACAAATAAAAGTATTAAACCGTAAATATTGATTATTAATTTCATTTAATACCTAAAGTTTCAATTAAAACTGATAAGTTTTTGAGTTTTTTTTTATTATGCTAAACATATGCTCACATAAAGGATGAAAGGTTAAACAATAAACAAATATTTTTAACGGTAATGTATATTATATTTAGGAACAAAACCAATCTGTCACATCGATTTCTGAAAATCGAAGGTGTCAATGAAAGATATAGCTTCGCTGGAAAAAGATATTACACCTGGTCGGAGCAAAACAGTTTTTCCCTCGCAGTTTTTCATCGCGATAATCTTGTTTCTCGGGGTTTTTCTTTTACATTTAACATGGGCACATTTTCGTTACGATCGATCACTGATCGTCCTACACATTAATTGAACGGCACGATAACGTAAAAAAGGAAAAAAAAGTTCGAATAGACACAAATGTTTTCTCTTATATATGTATACGGAATGATAAAATGGCACTGAAAAAAACATGACGCGCAATTATATGTTCGCGCGTGTATTTTTTTCAATATATATAACGGAAAAAATCGTTAACAACAATGTATATAAATATCTTTCTCTTTCATCTCGATCTCGCAACAATTTTTATTCCTCTTTTTACGTCTTTCTTGTATCACAAAATATATAATGTACGCCAACATAATTATATATTTATATATTCTTCCTCTGATTTTTGCCTTTGTACACGTTAATTACAATCTTTATAGTTCTCTCCTTCGGAAGCACCCAAGAAAGAAAATTTTACTTGTTTGTATTAAAAAAATACATTTTTTTTCATACAAACAAAATTTAAATACAACTCTTGTCGGGTACAGACCATTCACCATTCTGCGGTTCTTTCGGAGTATCGCGATTAGGAATCACAAACTGTTTTCATTTTAAAATAAATCAATTATACAGAGCAGTTTTTTCCATTTACCGGTTTACATTAATGGTATATAATTCTACTACAATCTACTTCGTTTACTTCTCACCTACTTCTCCGCACGTCGTTCGTTTTTTTTTTTTTTAATATACAATGGTCACTCAGCTATTTTGGTACTTTATTTCTTCATACAGTGAAAAGTCAGCTGTACAAGCGTATAAGTTATATTCTCTCTCTCTCTCATCTACGTTTGTGAAAACCTAATTTGGACCGAAGAGACGTTTTTCCAATGAATTTATGTGCGAATGGAAGTACATGACGAGCTTGATTTGCAATTCTATAGGAGATACCCGATCGTCCTTAAAATTAATTTCACTATAATTTAGATAAATAATAGTTACACTATAAATATACTTTGCTAAAATTAACTAAGCATAGCAGACATTGTCGCCCAATTCCAATAGTAATTTACAATTCATATTATACATTTTTTCAATTAAAGCCAACTAAATATTACATACTTTATCTAAACGAAACAATTATATTTATTTTTAGTGCTACTTTCGTTGATGACTTTCAACAATATATATCCTCAACAAAATTTAAATTTTCTGCAATTTTCAACCGCAATATAATGTTTATATTCATTCAAAATACCTATAAGTATATTATTTAAAAAATAGTCATCTGAATAATCGAAAATCCCAAGTCAAAGTTACTTTCAAATTGGCAAAAAGATACGTCGAAGAACTCAATACTGACGAGGATTGTAGTGTAAAACTTTTTATCTATTATTTTGCACATAGTCTGTCATTTTGCTAGAATTATTTTAAAACCATATCTCATTTAAGAATATCAACAATCAATATTTTAACATTATTAATATTATATGAATGTACACAAAGGCTTGCAGTAAAAATTCTTCTCTCAAGTCTCTCGCAAATCTAACAGAAACTTCGACTCGGCATCTCTGATCTAAAAAACGAATTTTCGTTCGTACATTATACATCATATAGGCAATGAAAATATCCTTTTAGTAGCCTTTTATAATTTTCGACGGTCGCTACAATCATCTATACGTGTCAGGGCACACAATTATCGCCACGTATATCTCTCTTTTTTTTCCTCGAACAACGGGATAACTATACGAGACCGCACATTCTCTATGTATAATATATATATAACTTCGACAACTAATCCAACTACATCGTCGCCACCGCACTCTTTTCTTGTATACTTTGTTTTTTTTTTCATCAAGGCAAAAGTAAAGTTGTACTCTGCGTCTACGATGAGAGAAGCGGCTTCCGCCAATACGTGTCTGAATGTGTATATATTCATATATATGTATGGCATTGAATGACTTTCTCTCTCTCTTTCGCTCTATCGTTCGCTCTTTCTAATACTATATATCCCTTTGAACATGAAACCCATTATGCATCGTAAAATACAAATTACTCACGTAAAAAAAACATATAAAACGTGATCTTGGATGAGCCGCGGCGTATGTATACATATATATATTTTTCTTTTCATGTAACATGCTTTATCCTCTGTCTCTTTCTCTTTGTTTCTATCTACGCGTATGTGGAGGGGTGGTTATATGCAAGCTATAACAGTACATAATATACGTCGATGGCTGTATGGATCATGCGAGAGAATCGGTAATACATTTTTATGGTCGTTATTACACGAACGGCAGGTAGGAAAGAACGAGGTAAAGTGAACGTGTATAAAAAAAGAAAAAAAAATCAGTGTAAAGTCGCCGGAAAACAATGAAACGTTGATAGAGTATGGTTTTTGTACAAAATTATACAAATACACTAATTTAAGTACCAGGAGCAGTCGAGTAGCGTTATATATATATATATATATAAATAATACTTTGATATCGACTTAACGTCAAGGTGTGACGTTATATACGCGTTAGAAAACGTTTTCGTCGATATTAACGCAATGTGAAACATACTCTCGTAGAAATATGTTTCGTAAATATAATACTCACCACTGACTGTAAATGCATGTCTTTCGGTACGAAAATGAGACGGAATATAAAAAATTTTTTCAATAGTCAAAACTTATCGTTGTATGTACAAATAATGTTAACAATTCACTTTACCCTGTTTTTTCTCCTCAAATTATTTATAGATACTATAATATGGTAGTTCAGAAAACATCTTCATCCTTAAATTTGTATATATCTCCTCACGTTTGAAATATCACTTGGCAAACTATAAAGAGTCGTGTGAGATGCGTGTATATAATGCTTGGCTTGATGAGGGGATGAAAGGAAACGAAGTAAACAGCAACAACAGCGAGGTTGGCTATCTTAGACCTTTTTGAGCATGGGCACGTTAAGTACTTCCGGCACGTCGATGTCCTCCAGTCGGATCTTTGACGGATTGAAGGGGAATCGGATTGGATACGAGTATTTCAGATCCATAAGAAGCTGAAAGGAGAAAAGATATTGTTAGAAAATGAAGTTGTAAAATTTTCGTAAGGTAGCCCAGCATTTAGGTTTCATTTTAGCATATAAAATAGTATGCAAAAATTTAATTGATTAACTAAAGTTGAAAAAACATAATCCTAAAAGAATTATCTCGTTTGTCATTTATAATCCACAAGATAAGATTTTTCTACCTTATTTAGAAATCGACTGATAAGATAGTCTGTTTCAACCTCAATGATAAGTTAAACGTTTTTACAATAACTTTTAACCGGTTAACTGGTAGACTGCTTTTCCTGTTTTTGTTTTTTTTTTGTAAAAATTATTTATAAAAATATGCAATAATTTGTAACCGTAAAAAATCGGTTGTATACATAAAGTTTTATATAGAAATCGATTAAAAATAGAGGGTTTGAAGTTATTAAAATTGAACATACACGATACAATACTAGTCAACCTGTTAAAAAACGAATAAACTTATGGTACAATAATTTATACCACAAAATTCTTCATTAAATAATAACGATTTTTTACCTGTTCTTGGTTCTCTCCACGTTCCTGGAGCTTGGTCTGCACCTTGCGTATAAAGGAGACGGGCACACGGCTCTCGAACTCATCAGCCGGTGTGTAGAGATTCAAGATCTTGACGATTTGATTGGCACTAAGCTTGTTGCACATTTCGCATACGGATACAACGTCGTCGTCGAGTTTGCGCGCTTGTAGCAACTGCGCCGCTTGGATGATCGGCTGGAGGGCTTCGATCGCAGGTACGAGCCGCTCATCGCGTGCCCATTGTTCCAAGTGGCTCAGGTTGTATCTGAAACGGAGTCATTGCGATGTTATTGGTTTATTTTGAAAAACGTAAGTTTTTAGTTTTAAAGTGTTTAAGAAAAAAAAAAAAAAACAAATTTGTTCGTACAGGAAGACATGCAATACTGGTACAAAATCGATTTCTTATTCACAAAATAAATATTTCAGCTCGTTCGATTCAGTGGGAATGAATAATATACATATTACGATCCATATAATTCGCTGTTTTTTTCATCAACCTTCAAAAATACTTCAAAACACCACCCACCTAATCTGCATGCCCTTGGTCCAGTGGCACAATTCGTTCCTCAGCAGAAGATTATTCAGCGCAGTGGCACACATGAAATAGAACAGTTGCTTAAATATCTGCACGATTATCTCAGGATCGACGCCGTGGTACTGTAGCTGCTTGTTAACGGCTGTCAGTTCCTCCAGCAGATTGTTGAGCTTCTCCTGGGTGGAATCGGGTTCCTGACCGACCGAGTGGGAACGTGGCCGCGTGTGACCGTCCAATCCTGTGATAGCTTCGTGCTCGAGTAGAGCTGGTACTGTTAATGGTTGCACACGTTCCTTCAGCTGGGTGATGATGTTGTTGAAAATCCAAAGGGCAACGTTGCTGAGAACCACGCGGTATTCGCTCAGGTCAAAGTTGCGTAGGCATTGCTCGTTCTGACGTGGTGTGTTTTCTGGTTGAGAGATCGTTATACGTTAATGAGGGTTGGGTAATAATGGGCTACATGTTTTAATAATACTTGAAAGATGTTAATTTTCATATAATGGATGGAGAACATTTGTGTAAAAATTGCGTATGGTATACGTTTTCTTAAAATACTATTTTTTTTTTCCTATCTTAAATTTAGCTGTCGAAATTGTGGAGCTCAACCCCTCTTAAAATAAAATTTAAGCTTTTTTCATTCAGTATTAATTCAAAAATGATATCTAAATCATGTTTGCATTGACTTTTTCTATACTTGAATAAAACAGAATAAAACGTTAAAACTAAACACAATCCTCGACAACACATTAACAAAAAAAAACCGTCATAGAACCACACTTACCAATTTGGAATGGCTTATCGCCGGAATACTGCTTCATATTGTGCAGCAACCTAAGGGTGTTACTCAACCAGAGTATGCTCGACTCGAAGTCGTCGCGGCGCTTTATCACCCGTTTCACTGTGTTCAGGTAGCTCGTCAGTAGCGAGCGTACTTTGTCGTCGTCGTTGATGCAGTCAGTGTGACGGATGCACATGAAGAGGATGTAGGCCGGTAGGCCGGGTAACAACGTTATCGCCACTCGGGGATGCAGTTCTGAAAAAGTATATAATTGGTTCTCGTTAGTTTAGAATGGGTTGCGGAAGGTTATGAGGGTTTGATTTACTTTAATTGTTGAAAATAGTTTATAAAGCGTAGTATTTTTACGTTGAAGCACACAATGTAAGCACGTGATGTTTTCAAATTTACATTAATTTGATTATTATGTTAATGGTTACTTCACTTATTCTAAATTTAGTTTAGGAAAAAAGAATTTTTAAAACATATGTCGTTGTGTAAGTTTTTGTTCTCAGGACTTTAGTAATCAAGTATAAGACTTTTTTTAAAAAGCTTTCAAAGTCTTATACTTGATGCTATAAGAAATCTAAGAATAAATATTTAATATATTGAGCAATCGATATTCATTGGTATGAACACTTTATTACTGACGAAAATCAGCAGCAAATATTTTTTTAACACTTTTCTCGAACTCTCGAATAGAAATAAAGAATAAATAAAAGGAATATATAATAATTAACCGTGTTATTTAATTTGGCTCTTTATTCAATTTCTATACTTTGAAAAATTTATTAAATTGTAATGAAAAACAACGATTCACTCGGTCAGCAGGAAAACTCACCGATTACGAGATGTCGCATGATGACGTTGATCTCCTCCTTCCTGAACTCGAACATGCCCTCGTAGTCACGCTCCTTCTTCCGTATGGCCGGCATACTGCCACTGCCACTCTCACTGGACGAGTGAGCCGCCTGTGACGTGTTAAAGTCAGCAGAATCCGTACTCTCCGGTACTGTAATTAATTCGTCATATGATCAAATTTATGCGAGTATATAGGTGAAAAAAAGAGAATTCAACAAAATTATTATATTGTTCTAGAGAGATGATCTATCTGGAGAACAATGAGCGTGAGCCGATCGAGCGACTGTGATGGCTGTGTGCGTAAACGATCATGGCTACAACTGCTTCGTAAATGGATAGTATATTATATATGAATATAAAAAAATATATTGATTTATTGGTGATGGTGACGAGAATTGATCTGAAAATGCTTTTGTTTTAAAGCTTGGGGGAAAAATAGGGTGAGCCGATGAGTGACTGTGATGGTATTGCACTGACGGTGGTAGACGGGTGATTGTAGCAATGAAATATTTTAGGGTATATTCCTGTTTTGAAACGAATGAGAAGTGTTTTTTCAAACTTTTTTTTATTTAAATTTAAATTTAATGTTCTTTCTTGTCTGAAATTAAATTCCAAAAAATTGGGTTTTCTCCGCATTGAAGAAACACTTCTTGAATAAACGCATTAACAATTGTGAATTACATAATGTATACATATATATATAAAAATATTAATAGCAATGATGATTTCATAGCATTCTAAACTAATCTATCTTAATGAACTGTATAATCAATACGGGAAGATGGTAATTTTTTTGTGGAATGCTGAAAAGTGTGTATAATTCGATTAATCTGTAATTAAGTATAACAATCCTTCGAGTTATCCGATCATTGTTCAATTCAGAGCACGAATATTGACATCATTAATTATCGCAAACTCAAAGAATCGTATTATACTCGACATAAAGAGAAAAAACATTGAAAGTTCCAAATAAATGACTTTAGATGCACTAACAAAATCTGTAAAGTGAGCGTATTGGATTTCGGGGAGCCAGGCTCTCACCGGTGGTACGTTTACTCGGAAGTGGCCGATATTCCAGCCTACTGGTTTCCGCCGGTTTGTAAACCTCCCTAGATGCGTGTCTAGATTCCTCGACTTTGTTTGCATTCGAGGAAGAGAGAAAATAACGTAGATTATAGATTAGCCATGGGTTAGTAAATCGTGGACAAAACACTTATAATTTAATGTTAGTTTTGTTTAGTATAGTAGGAGAAGAATGTTTCGAAATGAATACTTACATCCTGCATCTTTCAGACGCTTCTCCAGGATTTTAATCTGTTTCTTTAGCTTCCTACACTCCTCGGATATTCTGTCGTATTTCTCTTGAAGGTCCTGCAACAATGTTAAAAACAAAAATTTCATATATTGATAGATAACATTTTTAGTTTAATGATCAGTTGCATAAAACCATTGTTTTCGTATCGGTACAATTTAGTAAAAAGTATTTGATGTTACGTACTGAAATCTGACATGTGTATTTTGACA
Organism: Torymus texanus; assembly: GCA_036873485.1. Lineage (NCBI taxonomy): Eukaryota > Metazoa > Arthropoda > Insecta > Hymenoptera > Torymidae > Torymus > Torymus texanus. The sequence goes on from JAYJLV010000056.1 coordinate 11,109,804, forward strand.
TGTGTCATATATATATGCCATATAATATACATGTCATAAATATTCTACCAATACAGTGGAATCTTCCACAAGAATTTATAGGTATCGATTTTCACGTATGTATACATTGACGTAAGATTGTTCAGCATGCCGTGACGACGATAAGTTTTCAATAGCGCGTATACAAATCGTCAGCCAACTGTATTAGCAATATTACCGATTCATAAACATTATCAAACTATACAACTGCAAGTACACTCATCTGGTTATACTTCAGACGCATAATTTCCGCACTCACCAGATTCTCAGTGGTGAGCCTCGTGATCTCGTGTTGCATATACGCTTCAGTTTGCGTCTGTGGCGATTTGCTCAGATTGACCGATAACAGTTTCTGTTGCCTTTGTATCTCGTCCTGCAGCCTGTCGATTTCCGCACGCCATTCGTCGCGCTGTGACTTCCAATCCTTGTCTTTCGCCTGCAGTTCATCCTCAAGTTGTCTGACGATCGAAGAAACATACAAACGTGTTGCTCTCAGTACAGATTTCAAAATGCGCCTCTTTACATCGACAACAACGACGAAGTACGTTTGCGGTGAGAAGAAGCGCGTTACCGATCGCGAAATCCAACTAGCTTGAGGTAGTTGCGAGATGATCATGGTGCGGTTGAGTGGTAAAATTTATAAGAGGATTTATGGACGTTGTATTTTGGTAAGTAATAATAGGTGTGGTGTTGTGCATTCGATGGATTATTTTTATAGCAAGAATGACAAATCGATCGATTAGCCATCTATTGGTAAAACTTTCGAACTATTAATTTTCGGATTCTCATTGTGGATATGTACTTCGTTGTTATTGTCGCTTGCATTATTCGACTAACGAATTTCTCAAAGCTAAAAATGATATATGCGCTCATTACGCTCACTTCTACTCGAGGCAAAATTCAAAGCTGTTCGAGCGACATTACTTCGATATCGATAAATATATTATAATCAAAACCAAAAAACACTCACTCCTTCCCCTTCGAGACCCTTCTTATTCTCTTAAGCCTACTATTTATACAGAACGACACAAAACACACATTAGACACATGGGTGTACACATTTAAACTTGTTCAAGAACAACGGATTAACGAAAAATGAGGTTTCACCCAAAAAGAAAAAGTATATGTTATCGAAACGATTTTTCGTCTGTCAGTTATCTCATTAAAACTTAAAAAAGGAAACAATAACAAGATTCACCTGTTGATCTTCTTCTGGGCTTCGAACGCAAGAACGAGTTCACCATCCTCGTTGACGATATCGACGTCGCGACCGTAACTCGAGACGGTGCTCTTCATACGACGAGTGTGATCGGCTAAAACGCTGTGCAGCTGGATGCATTCCTCGCGCCGGCGCTCGAGCTCCTCTTGTAGTGCCTCGAATTGATCTGTCGAGAATGATAAAGTATAGAATTCCTGTAGCGGTCTGTTAAGTAATAGAGCGTTCGATTGTTTGAAGGTAATCTTACCCATGAGATTCTTTGAAGCCACTGAAGAGTCTCCTTCCGACACGCACTTCCTCAGCGATCCTAGGTTTTTCTTCAACTGAGCGTTCTCCATTTCTAATTCCTGCAACTGTTGGAAGAAAATATTTGGTTAAAAGAAGGTAATTATAGATTATAATACTACAAAGTGCAATAATAACATTCTGGCCTTTCTTAATCCGGAATACACGCTGTCGTGCTGTTTAAACCGCGTTTCTTAATCTTTCTTCATAAAGATTACTTCCATCCAAGATACCAACTATATGAGTATAAAAGTTCAAGACAACCCCCAAGACAAACTCACCCTGAAAGAATCCTGCGTCCTGCTCGCGTCTTCGGGGCTGTCGCGCTCGAGATCCTCGACCATACGTATCAACCTCCCGTTCTCCTTCTCCACATCCTTGAGCTTTTGCTGGAGCTTGAGCACCAAACCCACGTCGACTGGCGCATGACTTGGTCCGTTCGACTCGCGCGGCGATTTTGCGCCGTCCGAGGCTCCCGGACTGTCCGATCGCTGTTGCGACTGGGATTGAGATTGTGAATGCTGAGATGATTGGTGCCAGTCGATGGTCTCGACGCGAGAGTAAGGCGTACTCGAGGAAGCTGTTGAGCGCACGGAGCCGTAGCCGAAGTCCTGGAATGAGGTGGTATGGGGTTGCTAAGAATGGTTTAGGTATTTTTACGTAGTGTCTAAAGTTAGGTATCGTAGGTAATTTCATTTAAGTAAGAACTAGCATTTAATTTTATAAAAGAACAATTACTGTTGAATTCTATACTTCAAACTGAATTTTATAATAAAACAACACGTTTGTCTTACGTAGATCATTGAAAAGTTATGTAGGTGTGTACCTTGTATAATTAGGTTTAAAATTACGAATAGTTTAATTTTTCTTTTTAACAAAATCAACAATATTACAACAGCGGTAACAAATGCAGTAAACGAATAAAAAATACTCACGATATTCTGATCATCTTGAACGAGCTCCGTAGCTGTTATCTGTCCACTTCCACTGGACGCATTGCTGAGCGACCTCGAGTGTCCCGGCACATGTAACGCGAGCTTCTGCTCGAGCATCTCGGCACGCTGCTCCAGTTCGTGGTACTCCTTCAGCAATCGTTGATACGCGCCTCGGTCCTGGTCCTGGTCCAGCAGCAGAAGGTCCTTCTCGCGTTCTAGACGTGATTTGAGGTGTTCCTCGGCGCCGCGCTCGCTGGTCACCATCTTCTCTTGTGACATGGCCAGTTCCGCGCGGAGTTTCTCGTTTTCCTCAAGGAGACGTCGGTTCTCTTCTTCCTTTTGCTCTGTGACGCGATTGCGGGCCTGGAAAAATAAAGATAAAGTTAGTATTAGGTAGTAGTATAGGAGTTTTAGGCATTTTCATGTGCTTTTAAAAATAAAATAGGTTTAATAGCAGGCGAGTGCCTATATTTAGAGCATTGCTTCGAAAAAATGTTATTACTGGGCAAGCTTTACAATTTTAAAATTAAATTCTTGGATGTTTCCTGTTATCGTTGAACAAATATATATAGAATAGTAATTGATTTATGACGTATCGTTTTATTCTTTTTTGGCTCGAATCCATTTCCACTAGGGTACATTTTAATTTCAACACACATACCTGTAACCAATCAGCCTTTTCGCTCTGCTGGTCCTCTATTTGTTTCTGCAGCGTTTTCACCTCCTTCTCCTTCTCCACAAGAAGTGCATTCAATCGTTTATTTTCCAATTCCACGGCTTTGGAGCCTTCGAGTTTGATTTTCATCTCCCCCAGCTCCAACTGAACCGTCTTGTTATGCTGATTCTCTTTCGCCTACACAGCGGACAGAAGAAGGGTTTACGCTTTAATAAGCGGGTAGGTATTGCGGTTCGAAGCTTCAGGTAAACATGCACATGCCTTATCTTCGACTGGCTCTGCCGACGTGTATGTATGTAATATGTAAATGGGTGTCGAGAGAGCCAAACGAATTTTCGACTATAAAATTTTGATGGTTCTAATGAGGATATATTGACATGCAAGTTGTTCGGAATGGTTGTCGATTTAACTAGCAAGCTAATTGGTTGATGGCTTCGGTAAAATATTTATAGGAAATAATAACGTTATGAAATGCATCTATGTTATGATTTTGAAGAAAATGGAATTTTTATTGGATGGTTCAAAAACAATTTCAAATTCACTTAACTGCTTGTAAAATATAATGTACATGCTATGATTTGGAAATTTTAATTGAAATTTTAATCTTGAAAAAGGTATTTTTTTTACTTTCAAATATAAAAACTATTTATTTTTTTCAAATGAAAATTTACTCTTTACGTTTAGTTTTTTAGTTATTGATGAAACTAATTTATGTACTGAAGATAATTAACAAATATACCTTTTATTCAATATTTATTTTTTGGATAGTTTTATGGTTCATGTGAATCATGCAGAAATGTAAAAATTACATACAGCAAACTTTAATATATTATATACAATTCATATTTACGTAAAATTATATTTGATGAAAATTCTAACATCAAAGTTACGTAATGAAACTAAACAGTTTTCCACATGAATTTTCTAAAAAAATTTCAAATATTAACGCCAACAAATTAATTTCTTTTCATGCATAACTTTTTTTTATGTACAATGTATCTTATCGAAAACCCTTTTATACTCATGTGGCGAACTGCAAACTACTTTTGTACAGTATAAAAACCAAATAAATCTCTACCAAAATATTCAAATAAATATAATACAAGAAAAAACTACATCTACGTATACGTACAGGCAAGCATGATGGTTAAATCGATCTAAAAAACTAGAAAAAGACCAAACAAGCGTTAATATTGCATATAAAAAACAGCACAAACAAGACAAGACCAAACAAATCCGAGTTGATTGAAACTCGAAGATAAGGCAGCCAAGCCGAGGACCAATGCGATCTTACTAGTTCGTCGATCTTGTGCTGGAGATTGATGATCTTCATCTCGAGACCTTTGTTGAGGGACTTGACGTGCTCGACGCTACGTGCTTCAGCCTTCAGCCGTCTGAATATTCGTCTCGCCAGCCACTTGCGCACACAGCACTGGATGATAATGATGTTGCGCACCTTCCGCTTGCAGGCGCGACGTACTAGGTATCCACGGATATACCTAAATAAGTGGACAGAGTAATTTGTTTATTAAGCAGGTACATTCAACGGTATGTTGAATAATTTTTTATCGATGTTTTGATTTTTATTGTATTATATACAAAAAAGTATGTATAATTGACGAAAAAATATAGATTAAAATTTTTACGCATTAAATTAGGTGGGTACGTATAGGTAAATATGAATATTTATAAAGAGCAAGTACTTCCGCATTAGATAAGCGAATGGTAACGTCGACTTCTGATCTAATTATGTTCGAATGCGTTTCAAGGTTACGGATTAGCAGCCGTAACTTTAACTTCAGTTCAAGTGGTACACATGTCCTGATGCACGTACAGCTCATTAGGTCAACGGTATTAAAATTTTAAAGCTAATAACGTCTTCTTACAAACAATGCGTATTGAGAACTGTCTTTTTTAGTTAGTATAAAATTAAATAACAGATAAATTAAATGTATGAGCAAGGAAATCTTAATTTTAAAAAGTTTAATTTTTACTGCAAAACTAGATATAAGTATGAACATTTATTTATTTTGTTTTACCGGGAAATGAAATTTCATGTAAACATTTTTCGTCTCTACTGTAATAATTCTTCATCAACTTCAATTTGTCACTCTGAAACTTACCTCTGAATCTTAATAACCGCGGCGACATCCTGCATCATCCTGAACCTCTTCCTTGCCAGCAATCCTCTAATTCTCGTCTGCAACCCGAGCGCCGTTCTCCTTATCTGTCCATACTTCCGCTTCTGCATCCATCCTTTAGCCCAAGCTTGGATTTTGGTCGCGGCGCGCTGTTCTCGTATTGCCTGGGCGCGTTTACGTGCCAGGTACCCGCGCGCATGACGTTGAAGGCCAAGAATCGAGCGGCGGATCTTGCGATAACGATGCGACGCGATGAATCCACGTACAGTTTTCTGGATCATAAGGCAGGCGTCGCGTTGCTTGTCAGCTCGGAGCTTCTCCAAGTAGGCTACCTGACCCGCGCGGAAGAGGACTTTCGTCTTGCCGAACTTGAATTTGTCGTTGTCCTGTGGAAAAAAGTTGGTGGGTTAGGTGTAATCGAATATTTAACATTGTATCAAGTTGGTTAATACGTTGCTTGGGCTTTAAGATGAAGTAAAATAAAATCTGAAATGTGTGGTATCACGAGCTCTCCATCAAAACTGATTAGTCTGATATTAGCTTGAATTCAAATAAGAATTGCCATTTGCAACCACTCAAACTGATCTAAAATTGATCAATCAATGATTTATATAATTTGAAGAAACTAGTTTCATCTGCAAACCTCCATTAATATCAGAATTACCAAAACCTCAATATATCACCAAGAATTACCTTAATATAAGTCGCCAGAATCCTACGACACGTCTCTCTCAGATCGTCTCTCCTGATCTCCTTGAACTTGCATAAACATCTGTATCGCATGAAGAAGTCCGCGTATGTTCTCTGGCTTGGGAAACCCGCGGCGGAGATGCGGATGGTCTCCAAAACACCGCAAGCTCGTAACTGCTGTACCGCTCGAAGAGGATTGTACTCGAAGGATTCCTTTGTGTCGTTGGGCTTAATGCAGCGTACATAATGAGGTGTCGTTGCGTTTAACGTTCCCATCAGCATGTTTAGGGAATCGCGAAATTGTGAGCCCACCTAACATATCATTTATTTAATTGTTAGTTGAGGAATCCTTGGGGTTGGGTAGTTGAAACAAGTATAAAGATAAAAGAAGTACTAACCGTCTTTTTATTTTTTGCAGGCTGTTGTGTCTGTGGCTTTTGAGTCGATACCTTTATCCGTGCGTGTGGAACAGCCAATTTGGGGTCTTCGTCAAAGAACAATTTTTTAAGCAACCCATTCTGTTAAAACAAATCATTATTATTAGCATGCATGGTGTGTATAATTGCTGTACTTTACATCCATTGCAATTCACACAAATCCTTACTTCGCTACTCCTTAATACTTCGATTTGCTCCTCAATAATCGTATCCCGATTCTTCTCCAGGAAGCCCATTGTTTCGTATTGAACGAGATCAGCGAAATGATGAATGAGAAAGGCGGACGTGCCGAATCGCGGCTTCTCAAAGTGCTTCGCTTTTGCGCATTTTGAGTACAATTTCTCCGCCCACGAATTATCCGTACCTTTTGGCATCTGCAACAGACAAAATATCAAAATTTAGAAACAATTTGACATATGTGAAAACATCTCATAATTAACAACGACTCCTTACCCTACACTCCTCGTCCAGAAGATCGAGTATACCAAGCTTCGTTTCAATGAGATCGATGCACGGCTGGTTATCGTAAAAGTCAATGAACGTCCATTCGATCTCTTCCTTCAGGTATTCCTCCTGTTCCAGCTTGAACACGTGTTGATTGAACTGTTGCTGCAGCTTCTCGTTCGCATAGTTGATGCAGAACTGTTCGAACGAGTTGATCTCGAAGGTCTCGAATCCGTAAATGTCCAGTACACCGATAAAACATTGAGCCTTCGAGGGTGATTGTAAGGACATGTTGACGTGCGTGACGATCCAGTTAAAGAGTTCGGCGTAGATGTGCTTAGCCAGAGCGTCACGGGCGCCAAGTGCTTGCTCTGCGTTCATTGGTTTTAGGATTACCTCACGCATTGATACAATCTTACGATGGCACAGCCATTTGCGCATCGCTTGAATGTCCAGACCAAGCAGCTCGGTCATTATCAGCAGATGCTTGTCGTTTTTCTGCCGAGAGAAATTATGCGATTATCATTCCATGGATCAGTTAAATATATAGAAACATTTAAAAAGTGCTTTTTAAAAAAAGTCAACTTCAATCCACACTCACCGAAATGAAACAGCTTTCTGTGTCATTTGAGCCTTGGCCCTCAGAACTCTTGACGTTGACGTTACCGAGGTGTAGTATGGCCGCAAGGATGCGCAACAGGTCATCCTGCTGCTTGGAGGTAATACCGAGCATCGTCATTGCGCTGATGGTCTCGTCGAAACAGACGAGGTCATCGACACCTTCGATTTCCGGACTATCACCTTGGTTCAGGTAGGTAAAGTTGTCCTGATAGTCAAGGTGAAGGTGCGGTAATCGCCGTGCCGCCGAGCACATCTGGTAGAATATGTGGTAATTGCGTTCGCCGCTTGCCTGTCGAAGTATTTATTATCGTTATATTGGTTGATTTTCAATATTACTATGAAAGCTTTCGTTTTATCATCGTTTTAAAAAATGGAAGAATTTCACTTAACAATACGAGGGTCGTTTGAAAAGTCCGTGCAAAAATAAATACTACTTAATTGTTTGTATTAAACCTTTTTTATTTTTCA
>JAYJLV010000056.1:11117837-11146009 GCA_036873485.1 Torymus texanus
GCAACAGATCGATAGTCGGAACCCAAGGGAGCTTTGAGGACCAGAACTCGGTTCTGCTTATGTAGACGCTCCCTTACTAATTATTTGCTCATATATTCTGTGAATATAAACTTATCTATATAAAACTCGCGGATTATCTTGCGACTACTTCAATTCCTCCAGCGGCAATAAAATAAACTTATATCCGGAAAAATCCTCCGATTACGAAACCCTTGCTTTTCCCAGTTAGCACTAAATCAACAAATCTCACAAAGTAAACATATTATATATATGACCCGAGATTGCGGCATACCTCTCAACACCGCGCCTGTGAACGGCAACCAATCCGTCGCGAGCAGCTGATGGATGCAGCAGCTGCAGGCATTATTAGAGCGCTCGCGCGCGCATCGTATTATATATGTATATATATATATAATGTCGTCGGTGAATTTCTAACCTCCAAAATCTCCCCACCACAGTTGTATATATGTGTGTCGCCGTCCGTCGTCGTGCCATTGCAGTGTAGCGCAAAGTGTGCGTCTGTTCAAAACATCGCATACGTTACCCGCACAATGCGCGTAATGTCGTTACGTCGCGCTGAGTGAGCGAGAGAGAGAGAGAGAACAGAACGACGAGAGAAGTGTCGCGGATTATCCGCGCCGAGGCTGCATCGATAAAACATGACGGATGCAGAAGAGGATAGACACTGCCGCAGCTGCTGCTTTAGCGGTAAGCGCGTCGTCGTCGTCACCGTCGTCGCTCGCAAAATTGCACATAATTAATTAGCATTCGCAGCGTCGGCCCCGCGCTCTCGCTCGCTCGCACTAGCATTTGCCCTCGCTCATCCGGAAACACCTTCAAAACGAGTTTTTCTTTCTTCTCTCTGTCTCTCTCTCTCTCTCTGATTCTCACTCTTCTAAACATTGTCTAGATGTACATCCCTTCCACTGTTTTTTGTTTTATTCATAAAGCGGTGCCGAGACGCGCGGGATGCGATCAGTTTTTCCTCTTTCCCTATCCAGTGCCACTGTGCGCGTGTGAGCGCGAAAATCGTGGAAAAGTATAGTGCTCACCACCTCGCCCGTATTTCCTGTCATTACATGCCTGCTGCATAGTGTTTTGCAAAGCCGCGGATGCGAACGTGATGGTGCACAACTAAAGCAGCCTTGAGATGTCCGTGCACTTGTTTTTCTTTTTTTCACCTTTTTTTTTACCCGACTGCTGAATGCATGCATTGTATTTTCTCTCCGCTCATTTGTTATCTGCAGTCTGCTGCTTCGAGTGTTATATTTGATCTGCAGGCTAAAGTTGTGGTTGCCGCAGTGCTTTTAATTGATGGCCTGGTCTCATATTTTTGCGGAATTGGGTTGTCAATGTTTGCAGTTTGTCTGCAATTGTGTTGCTTGTGAGTAAAACTAGTATTGTATCTCTCTCTAAGATTATTGGTATTTTAATATTTGAACAAATACAATAAGTATTCGTAATAATTATAAACTTACAAGTATTTTTTTATAAATATACATTAATAAATTAATTTATATTGATATTTATTTATATAGTAGACAGTTGGTTACTAATAATGTATATATTTCTATAAACATCATATTTGAAGTATATTTAAATATAAATATATTAAAATTTATTGAGATATTAATCTAACATTTACATATGTTATAAATCTTTATCAATTCATTGAGGTATGAAATATTTAAATAATATAAGTATATAACTAAAATAGTCCATGTTTTTATTTTAACAAAAATTTATATTAATATTTAATCAATTCTAAAAACATAATAACAAAAACTGTAACTGCAAATTTAAATGATAATCAAAAATATGATTGAATTTCAATTTAAAAAGTAATGTTTTATAATTCACTAATTAATTTCTATAGAATTGTTTTCCATTACAAATATAATAAATCATTTGCCTTTGGTTTAATGAAATTAATTTGCTTCAAAAGCGCTCATTATAAATGTGAGAGCTTATCTTTGTAACACAACACTATCAACCATTTCCACTGATATTCCACTGATATGAAGTAGTCCAGCAAGAATGAAAACTTATTCTGCGGGCTCATCATTTAAATATGAAACCAAGCCAGCTAAACAATCATTCTTTTGAAATCAAATTCTAGTGGGTAAAAATTATTTGTATTTTATTTCAGGAAATAGTGAAACACATATCATAAAAAGGCCAAGTTTTACAATGGATAGTCAAAAATTAGAATATTCACTCTCCAATCTTTACTTTGGAGATGTTTTTCTATTAAAACTGTAGAAGGACCAATCAAATTGTTATTATATGTATTATGATGAAGCAATGTGATAGAAAAAGTGTACTTTGGTAAGTCCTTTATTATAGTATTTTTTTCTAATATTAATATAAAAAATTTTTTTATTAATTTTAAATTTAGTGATAAAAATTTTAAAAATAAGTTATATTTTAATTTAATACAAAAGATTATTGTAATTTGCTAATATTAAAATTAGTTATTGTATGAAATAATTACTTAAATTTTTAGAATTTATTTTAAATTATACTGCTATCTATTCTTTTTTATGTAAGAATAAATTATAAAAGTTCTTTAAGCATACTTTCAAATATTCAGTTAAGATATTTTTCGTGTTAATTGGTATCACTTGATTATATAGGATGTAAAATATAAAATTTTAAAATATAAGATATATAAGTGGTATTTTATAAATAATTTAGCAATAACATATTTCTTTAATATGAAGTATAACTAATTTGCTAGTACATTTTAGTAAAATACAATAAAAAATAGATAATTAAATAAGCATTTACACATTGTTTTATAGAATAAATGTAAGGTAATTCTTTTATTAATATTAATATTGGGTTTGTTTTTATAGGAAGTCGTCAAACTATAAGTACGAACATTTAACCGATATGCCATCAACAATATCAAACGTACGAGCAAATCGTCGATTAGTGTTAACTTTAGCCATTGGTGTGATATGTGGATTCTTGTCAGCATGTCTTTTTCTCACAGCTGCTGGAGATCGACCACATATGTTACGTTGGATCCCAATCCCCCATGGCTCAGGGTATCGGGATCCTCATCATTATTCTCAACTGGAGCATGAGGTATACAATTTTTAATTTTGTGTACTCAAGTGCTTTTTATGACTGATATTTCAAATGTATGATGTGTATTACGTATAGATGTGTTATTGTACATTGTTTATATTGATATGGTACGTCAATGGAGTAATAATAGAAACAGAGTAATAACAGAAACTAAAATTTATTATATTTCTAACTCATAAAATGTTACTAATAAGATTATCAAAATTCATGATTAAATGTAATTGCTAAATATTTTTCGTTTGTTCATATGATTCCTAGAAAATCTGTGTACAATATTATTTACAATAAATACCAGTTACACATTAAAATTTAAAATTTATTGTACTTTTCAGGTCGGACCAGAAGTCGAAGTCTCGTTTCACGGGAACGATGAGGACTTTCACAAGGACGAGGACAAAGTGGCTCAAGAAATGGCCAAAAAGGTACGAGTTCTCTGCTGGATCATGACGGGTCCGAAGAATCATCAGACCAAAGCCCGGCACGTCAAAGCGACATGGGGAAAACGTTGCAACATTCTGCTGTTCATGAGTTCTGAAGAAGGTAAACATGTGAATATAAAATGAGCGAAACGGCATGATGCGTGCGTCACAAAAATGATATCGCGTGATTGGTGTTAATGGAATGGAAGCCAACGAACAGAGTTTTATCGTTTTTATTTTTAACGACAGTTTTTAGCGTCAGCTCTGATTTGATCTCATCACCTCATCCGTATTACACGTTTGAATTAATTTTCGATTAAACGCAATACATGCTTGATCAAGTAAATTTGAAAAGAGATAAGTAATCCGTTCCAAATATAGTTAATTAAAACGTGACATTTTTTAATGGAGTGCATTCAAGCTTTTTAACTTATGTCAATAGTTAACAGAACTCGGATAAAAATAATTTGGTCATGGTCACCAATTTCATTAAATGAAAATGTTCGCACTTTTTGACATTTTAAAAAGCTACTGGTACAGTTATGATAAATCATTTTTTTCCGAACGTATGACAAGACATTTTTTAAGACATAAATAATTATCGATTTACTGTTAATTTATGTGTAATTCAAATTGTTAAGCATTAAAAAATTGCTATAAAACATTCCTCATGATTCCAATGATAAGCATTCTAAGAGAAATCATGCTGCAGAGTAGAAAAGTTCCGGGAAATCAAAAGGATAGCTAAGGAATTACTAATAATTGAGAAAATTGTACTTCCACATTGTTCAAGCGCTTAGAAACTTTTAAAAATAGCAAGCTTCGGCAATTCATACTTAGATTTTTTCTTGCGAATAATGTTACGGAAAATACTATCGCTAAAGTCATGACTCATTACACTCGATACTTCGCGACTTGGAAATAAATTTAACTAAATTTTAATATTAATTGTTTCTTTCAATTTTTTTTCTTCAGCGTAACTAGTTTTTAATTAATATGTTGTAACTAGATTTAAATAGAAAAACTTGTTTTTGGTATTTTAGATCCTAGTCTGCCAACTGTTGTACTGCCAGTAAAAGAAGGTAGAGATAATCTCTGGGCGAAAACCAAAGAAGCATTTAAATATACGTACGAGAAGTACAGAGATCAAGCAGATTGGTTTCTTAAAGCCGACGATGACACGTAAGCATATTTATCAAATTATTATAAAACTATATTTTAATAAGAAAATCTATGACACGCTATTAATATTTTGTAAATTGTTATTTGAAATATTGAACGTTTTTAAAATAGATATTGAGTATATAAACCCGGCTGAGCTCTTTCTACTGTTTCTTTTCATTATTATTACTATATATTACAATCACATTAGAATCAGGGAAACTCTGTTTATCATTTGAAAATCATATGAAAAGTGATATCACGTGTGATATTAAGATATATGTTGATTTCTTGATAATCTTTATACAGGTAATTCAAATTATCATTTTTGTCCGAATGGTCTAAATAAACTCACGACTGATCCGAACTAAAACTGATAAGAGCTTTTGTGATTTAAAGCTTTTGAAATATAATCCTTTTACACTAAAATAAAATTTGCTAAGAACAAAAAAAAATATCTGTCCTCGATAGATACGTAATAGTGGAGAACTTGCGCTACATGCTGTCATCTCACTCGCCTTCGGATCCACTCTACTTCGGCTGCCGTTTCAAGCCGTTCGTTAAGCAGGGCTACATGAGCGGCGGCGCCGGCTACGTACTTAGCAGGGAGAGTTTGCGCAAGCTCGTCGTCGATGGTCTACCGAATCGTACACATTGTCGTCAGGACGGCGGTGGCGCCGAGGATGTTGAGATGGGTAAATGCCTCGAACGAGTTGGAGTGCGTGCGATGGACACGCGTGATCCACATGGACGTGGGCGTTTCTTTCCCTTCGTCCCCGAGCACCATCTCATACCCAACCACGTTGACAAGGATTTCTGGTACTGGAAGTACATTTACTACGATGCAAAGGACGGGCTGGATTGTTGTTCCGACAGCGCTGTGTCCTTTCACTATGTCAGTCCGAATATGATGTACGTGTTGGAGTATTTGATCTATCATCTGAGACCCTATGGCATCGATCATGCCATTCACGAGGAACCGGCAGTGATCGGCAGCGAGACCGCCGAAACTTGGCGGCCCAGCGTCGCTCGACGTCGATGACGAGAGTCGTAGTGTGTCTAGTCGTGTATTACCTTGTTTGTTTAATCCTTCGTTTTTTTCTAGAGTGGATATTTTGTTGATTTTTTTTTAAAATATTAATTTCATTTTTTTAAGCAACATACGATGATTGATATTGAGTTTTGGAACTTGTCTTTTTCCGTAATTCGAGTTATTTTGACTAGAATAGGTTTTACGTATTTTACTACGGGTCTATTTAAAATGCTTTCTTTAATATTATACGATTTTACACATGTGAAAAAAATGATACAATGAACGTCATGCTTTTCTCAGCAGAGCCGTGTAAGTCTATTATGATAGATGTAAATAATGAAAACAGGTTGTTGACTCTTAAATATTGAAGTAGAATTCCTCGGATACAATAAGATATTGGAGTAGTTAGATGAGAATAAAAATTAAATAGCTATGGCGTCAATGTCTATTAGAATTGCGTAACTTTCTTTTGCATTCAAACAGACGTATTAACAGACCATAAATATACGCAAGTTCAGTTACGGTGTAGAATTTACGCTGAACTGCATATTAATATGCATTCCGGTTTAATCTACTTTATCAAGTCTTATAAAAACTCACAACACTTAATTTTAGATTATATGTGATGCATTAGACAAGTTTTAAAATATAAACATTTCTACCCTGGAAAAAATTTTATATGAAATTCTTGTTCAGCGAGTCAAGCAGTCAAGAACACTTGTTTAAACAGTTATATATTGATAGCGGTTTTTATGAGTCATACTAAAGAACAGTTTAATCTAAATAAATAATAAATGTTTATACAATCTATTATAACGATGTAGATTGATTATCTCATAATTGAATAAGAAGATATGATAAAATTTAATCCAGGATAGGAGGTTGATAACAATACTGTAATATAATATATATCGAATATCAGTTTATAAAACTGTATTTTTTCACATGCACCGTATAATTACACTATAGTAATTGTACTATATATTGATATAAGTTTGAGTGATGCGTCTAGAGTCTGAATACACGCTAAATTTTCAATTGATTCGTTTTTTAACATTTTGAACAGTGTCTAGATTTTCGATATTAAATGTTCACAGATGATTGCATTTATATATTCTTGCTTAACTTTTGATATTAAAAATAACGTAATATAAGATTTTTTACAATTGACTGTTCTCTGTACATATCATTTATTGCTAATATGGATGGATTTTAATAAATCAGTAATATATATTTATTTTTACTTTTTACATAAAAGAAAGAAAAATTAAAAAAAAACGTTTGATGAAAACGATTTCTCTTGAGTTTCTTAAGCCTTTTTAATGTTGTATAGAAGAGAATTTGTAATTATGTAAAGTACGCAGTTGTAGGCAGAATTCAAATCAATTAAAATATCTTCTATTTACTCTGGCATACACACGTAGTGTTCACCAGAAATTTATAAGAATTATAAAACTATTGGATTTTGACAGTCTAGTATATTAGTATACCTAGAAACTTAAGGACAGTATTCGGAATCGATAACTTACCCTTGTTCAATATGATAGACTTTGATAAAAAGTATATTTGAAAAATAATTATTGCGTGTATTGAGACTCAATTATTATATTGTATATTTTGTGATAACAGTGGTAATTTTCAAGTCAATAAGTTATGAGTATGCCTTTTGATATTTTGCATTACATATTTTGTGTATAAATAATAATGTATGTGTATTCGTTGAAATTTAATCTATGTGATTCCCTTTTGAATATGGGTGAAAACATTGTTATTTAATTTTTGTTTATGAACAAAAAAAATACTGAAAAAATATTCAAAAACAACTTTTAACGAACTTATAAAAGTGATGAAAAAATGTTTTATTCGTTTTAACGTCAATTGCGTTATATTAATGGAAGCATTGATATTACTAAGATAAACGAAAACAATTTTACTAATGCTATCAAAACTATTGTACATAAATGACATGGCGGTTATAATAATTTTAAAGTTTACCTTACATATTTGTTTGGTACAAAGGTGTAATTTTGAAAAAAATCTCTTTTTTGATTGTCAATCAAAAGTCTCATTCATGAATTATTGGCTTTAATATTAATGCGAGTTATCACAAGTAAGAAAAAAGTAAGTGACGAAGTCGCCAATAGAATAGAATTGTGTGCCGTTTTGTAAATTATATTTCCTCGCGCCATTTTCAAGCGTCGATCATTATAGTATATATATATATATATATATATAAAAATGTACGTCGGGTTTGCAACAAAGAAATGCTAGTCAAGCGCGCGAAACATCTGTAAATGACTATATGATAATGAGTAATACGCGTGTAACAGTGATAAAAAAAATAATAATAAAAGATGATATTCATAGCGCAACGTAAGTAATTATAGTTAAATGGAGTAAGAAGTTCAGTTAGTACAGTATTTCATTGATATCGTCTGGATGTGTATTAATGACAACGCATATAGCTTCTGCCACGGACACGTTCTTCGTTCGCCTTGGTGTCGATCAGCGATGCAGCAATCGGCACAAGCACGGGCACCGTTATGTCGCATTGTAGATTCACTCGTAGAATATAAGATGAACAGTGCATTTACGAAACTACCACGCGGATGCTATTTATTTTGTAAAAGAAAATTGTTTTTTTTTTTTTCTTTAATATAGGTACAGATAACGAAACTATTCTTCTTTTTTATATTATGAAACATCGTCATGTACATGCGCGTGCATTGTAAATTATGATTTGATAAGAAATTATTATTTATTAAAAATTATATAAAAAATAAAATTTTGAAATGTTAGTCATTGTTTTTTTTACGTAGAAAAATAAGGTTTTTAAAAAGCGCTTCTGAGTGCAAAGTAATGAAAGAATAACATCGACAACGAAGTAGATAGAAGACTTTGTAATTTTAAAGATTCCATAAAAAAGAAATGTATATCTGGAATTCCAACGGTAAGATATATAAAATAAAACAGTGAAAACAATAAAAAACACAATTTCAATGCAGAATGGGGTATATAATTATATATACACATAAAACTGTATTTCGTAATATTAATATAATAATAGTAATAATAATAATCCCAATAATGACGTACTACCCAAGTAATAAATACTATAGATACAGAGTGAGTGTGGGCGTTGTTTTGTGAGTAAAATTAACCAATTAAGGGAGGGTTTTTTTTTGTTAGGGTACCTATGTACAAGACATCATTTGTACTATGCGACTGGCAACTTTTGTGACTGCCAGACGCGCCCCGTTATCTCTCCTTGTCTTCTTTTTCTTCATTTCGTTCTCTCTTAGATGCAAAGCGCAGGAAATTTCGGGGTGGGAGGAGTTCTCTTTCCGAAAAGAGGAATAGAAGGAGCAAAGCATTTCGCTTTTCTTCTTTTCTCTCCTCTTTGTCGCTCGCTCTCTCACTTATATACTTTTTGTTCTCATTAATAATTACCTAATCTCGGCGATGTCTCTCATTTAGTCATAAATTATTTTCCTTTCTTACGTTAATTTTTCCGAAAAAAACAATATTTTACAATATATTATTCGCGTTTAATTATACATACAGAGGTCTGCCTTTTTCTTCGTTAGATCCAAATAGAAATTTTTTCTCAGCTTTCTTTTCAAGCTTGAAAAAAAATGGCATAAAAATATGTTGCTACACGCGCCCGGCGGGTCTAGGAAACATGATAACAATGACCCAGTGTGTCGCGTTATTATTATTACACAATGATTAATCGACAACTTCACTTGTCAGTTTTGCTAAAATGTTCGCGCAGCGGGGGCTTGTACGAGGCGCAACGAAAAGAGAATAATCAAAAGAAAATTGTATAGGACAAGTAGGATGGGAAAAAATTAAAAGTAAATCGCGGGGATATCATCTTTTCATTCTTTTGTTCTATATATATGGTGTATATATAAGAAAGGGCAGGAGAGAGTGAGGAAGATGCCACCTCTTACAATATCTTCTATAAAATTAAAAAACAACGTAATATCATTATATTACTTCATCGCTATTAATAATAAAAGCTTTGTACAAAAACTTGATTTACAATTAAAACATTTGGATACATAACTGTCTAGATTCTGATCTTTTTTCTTAATTAATTATCTTTTTTCATTTATCATCTTTAAAATTGAACTATCTAACGACAGAAAAATCGCAAATAAAATTGATTTATTTGCTCCTTTTCGCTTTCTTTTTCGCATTAATTAACTTACTTGCTTTGTTCATTCGCGCTTTTCCATCTTTTAGTCGCATAATACACGCGCATATTCTACAATAATAATTGCGCATGCACTTCCGCCGTTAACCATTCGCATTTTAACTAATATTTTTATTTTTGTTATCCATTCACCCCTCATTAATCGCTATTAATTAATATAATTAATAATTAATAATAATAATTAATAATAAAGAAATAATAATATAATCATTTTCTTATTACATCTCGACGATCGAGAATGGTCGTTATTTATGCATAATATTGCCTAAGAACACAAATTGTAGTTTTTTCTACGATGTCTGCATTCGTTAGAAAAAGTGTAAAGGGAACTTGTGCTTTGATCGTCTTCTCCATTATCATTATATAATATATTCAATTTAACTATTCTCGTACATAATCGAAGCAACGCGATTCCCTTTTCTTATTTCGAGTATGTATCGCGTGTCGCGTTGCTCTATTTTAAACGGAGACGTCGGCCACCCGTTATCGTCACTTTTCTAAATAGATAAATTTTTGCATGTTTGTGCCCACATTTTTGTTGCTACTGCCGAATACTTATGTCGCTACAAATCATCTTTCAAGATTTATGATAAATAAAAATTGTTTTTTCATTTTTTTTTATCAAAATACAATTATATCACAATGCCATAAAAATAAAAATAAGTTTTTAAAAAATGTATAAAAGATCGCGATTCATCCTACTTTTAAATGTTATATTAAAAGTTACTTATTTTCACGTTCAGTTCTTAATTTGTATCGATTATCTAAGTCATCTAATGTTTCTAAAGTTTCCAAACACTGGATGACTTGAATTATTAAAAAACGCATCTCATTAAGAATGCATACAAAATTTTAAAACAAATATTTTTGATTTTTACAGCTTTCGAATAAAATAGAAAAAAAAACCTTAAAAAATCAGAAAAGCCCCCTCTACTCATATTATATACATGAGACGTCGACGTTCACTTATTACGCGATAATAGTGAAGTAACATCAGAATAAGAACGAAATACGTTCCCACTTTTGAATTTTTGCTTCTTCCCGAGCGAATTATAATTACAAAAACAAAAACACGGGCAGGAACAAACGTGGCAGCGCAGTGACGAGGCAGAACAGCAACGACAGCGACAGCAGCAGCATCAGTATAGCCGGTGGCCGACGTTGCGATCCGCTTATCCGAGTCTCCATTGTCTCATATAATAATCTCTAATATTGTTTGAAGAGTTACGGTAGTGCGGGTCGTCGGCGCGCGCTCTCGCAAAGTCCCGACGACGATCAGTGACGCGGCGACGGCGGCGGCGATGAGAAGGAGCGCGTGAGAGAGCCGCTGAGCAACCGCGCTTGGAAGGGGAGAAGAAGACGAGTGGCAGCGGGGTGTGGGTCAGACGAGGGCCGCCGTCGCGTGGTACAGCTGCATGAGCGCCTGGATATGGACCGGCAAACAGGATAACCGATCTTTCGTGTTGGCATCGACCGACAACCAGGATAGCGCGTTGTAGCCCTCCAGTACGTATCTGCAAGAATATTCGAATTATTTGTAAATAAATCAGTAAAAATATTTTCATCAATAATTATGTAATGATTATGCTGATACGGAAAAAGAAAGGTCTAACTTGTAGTAACAATACAATAGGTCTAACTTAATTAACCTTAATTTTCTTTCTAAAATGAGTTCCCTAATATGAAATAGTGTTGCGCGATATTTGCTAACTAACAAACAAGATTTTTAAAATACATGTGTAAAACACATTATCAACAATATTATCAATAAAAAAAGTGTCGAACATAATTTGAGTTAATAATTACCTGAGCACATCGGTGGTGAATTGTGAGTCGAGGCCGTGGACGGTGACGGCACTCTGCTGGTGCAGTAGATCGTCGCTGTTCTGCTGGATGGCCGGGCTGTGAAGGTGAAGGGCGTTCTTGAGGAAGACTGGACATACGCCCTCGAGATGGGGACATGCAGCCCAAAACCACGAGGGCATACGACCCGTGGGCGCCGTCGACACCAGGTAACCCAAAGCTAGCGGCTGCTGCAGCAGTGTTCCCACCTCCTCCGATTGCTCCGATACAGCCGCCTATAAAATACCAATCAATCGATCATTAAAAAAGATTAAGATGCATAAACATTGAAGAACGATATACCTGAATTGGTTTTACGATAGAGAATTTAATAATTTTTTGTTAATTCTATTTTTAAGAAGTCATAATCACTCGTGAATTCTGCATCTTATTCTGAGTAAATTTTATAAGAAATCAAGGAGCGCGGGAGCGCTTCGAAGGCAAATATAGAATAAGTCTAAAGAAGCGACCCGTGCAGCCGTGCTACTTATACATTGAAATGGGTGTACGAAATTTTCAAAATGCCTTTACGTATATTTGCATTAGTTTTTAGCTTATAATCAAATTCTATTATTCAAGTTACTTCAAGTCCTAAACCGCTGAGGTTTATTAATAACAAATATCAAATGAATACATTTTATTCCTTTCATGATTAAGCTCGCAAAACCAAACTTTTTCGAAGATAATCAAAACAAAAAAAAAACAAGAAAGGGTTATAATCAACACTTACCCTGGGCGTATTACTGCAAGGAAAGGGACTGCCGGGTCCGTCGTGATTGCCGAGGCCGGAGCCCGGGCCCTCGCCGCCAAGAGGCGAACCCTCGGGTCTGCGGGGACTGCCGCTTGGACTTTGGCCACCGCCTGCGCCGGGCTCGGGCCATACGTTGAATATGTCGTTGAAGTCGGTCATGCCTTCCATGCCCTCGGGCAGGTCGTCGTGCAGCGCGGAGAAGAGCTCGTCGTCGCCTAGCTCCGGATCGTTTATCTGCTGTTCGTGGAAGGCCGTCTGCGACGACTGGAAAATCAAAACGATGGTTTTGTTTTAGCGATCAGCATTTACTTGGTATACAAAAGTAGAGGTATTAAAAATATATTATTCTATTATTTTACTGGAAGTTGCTAAATATATTATCTCTCATAAAATATTAATGAAAATCTGTTTGATATAATGAGAAATTATTATAAACAGAATACTATACGTATTTTTCTACTAATCAATCAATTGAGAATTCAAATCTTTTTTTGCCTTAGTTACTATTTTTCTAGATTACTATATCAGCTCTGAACTATTATAAATTATTGTTTACATTGCAGTAGACTTATGGTAATTAACACTGTATTTTCTCTCAATCCAAACAAATTCTATATCTGCCTACCTGAGTTGTCGCCGAGGTGGGGAAGACGAGTATGTGTGTACAGGTGACGTCCTGGGGCGTTGATAACTGGCAGTTGACGGAAGCCTGGCTGAACCTCTCGTCCGGTGTAAATTGATCGGCCATTAACCTCAGCGTGCTGTCGGGCTCAAGTGAAACGAGACAGGCGCTCAGTACGCAAGGCGCCGCCGACGGATACAGCAGATTACACTGGCCGCAGATATCCTTGAGGTGTTTCGACGCCTTCAGCAGGGCCTTACGTGACAATAGCCAGCTCCAACCTTTCAGCTCACCGTGGCCGATACGACCGACACGGCCTACCACCAGACGCCATGGTTGTACCTGAATAATGTTATTGTAATGTTAATATGAACAATTATAAAAATGAAGTTGAGGTAGAATTTTTCATTCCACGCGTTTTTTATATGAATTAGAGAGAAGAAAGTTACAATTTTCAAGGACCTAATTTGACGTTTACATATGATTTTATAAAATTAACTTGTAAAAATGCTTCAGGGTATACAAAGTCACTGACAGAATCAAACTAAAAATATGCTTTAAGGTATTTCATGTACTTAATTAGCCTTTGTCAAAACACGTCAATAATCGATAAATTTATCGATAAAGCATTAAGTTTTTACAATTTAATCGCAATACAACTCACCCCTTGCGACATAACGCCAAGAATGAAATCCATAAGTTTCTGGAGACCGGCCCGCCTAGCGGAGGCGCGTTTCCGTCTCTTCCTGTTTGGTATGTCGATGTTAATGGTCGCCGTTTCGAATATCTCGCCCCTGTCATCTGTTGCGACGGCTAACAGCCACGACTGATCCTCACTGAGGCAATAGCTCAAATAGAGCACGGCGCACTCCTCAGGACCGCTGGTGCCAAAAGAGTCGGGCGCCTCGCTCTTGCAACGCAATGGCGCGAGCACGTAGGCCGGCGCGTAGAGGCGCAGCGATGTCTTGTTACGTTCCTGATGTGGGGCAGGTGCAAGAATGTTACTATGGGACTGCAAAAGCACCAGTGATACGGGATACTTTATTCGTCGATTAAACATGCATATACGCGACTATGAATTACGTCTTCAAACGATGCGAAATTTTTTAGTGGACGATGTGCTTCACGTTGACTGAATTCAAATTCAAGATTTTATGATTATATTTTTTATATTAAGTAAATTTTTAAAGCATTATTAAAAAATGAAAAATATGCATCTAACAAATATAAATTTCTACACAATGATATATAAATGCTCTAATGTAAATGCAGCATTACAATTTGAATATTGAACTAGTTGAAATTTCCAAATGAAATAATTTCTTGTTTTTAATTATTAATCTACTATATTACTATTACTATTACACTTCGATATAATCAAGCGATAACATTAACTAAAATGAAAAATTTGCAAATAAAAATTTCTTTATAAAACTTCACATCGCTCTACATTGTTGAAAAAAACACACCAGTCTTTACATGATTGTTTTTAAAATACCTAATTAAATATATTTTGATTGAAATATTATATAAATTAACAGATACGCATCACTTATCAGTGAAAAATTAATTTCATCACAGCTAACCAATATTTTTAATTATAAAAGCTAACTAAAATAAAAAAAAAAAACAACTAAACAATATAAATCTAAACTTTTCACAGCTTAGAAAATAATTTCTACACCAAATAACATTTTCATTGCTACAAAGAAGTCAATCTTACATCTTTCTGTTTGAGGAAGAGATCGGCTGCGGCTGCGGTACCGAAGCCGGTAAGACTTCTAACAATGGTATTGTGCGAAAGTAGCCGTCGTCCCTGTAAGAATACGTTTAACGCCAGAGCTCTCATCTCGTCCTGGATCTTCCGCCTCTCCCGAACACGGCCCAACTCCATTATACTTTCTAACGATATCAACTACAAAGAGAAGTACACATATTATATTTATCTTCAAGACGCAAATATTGTTTATTTTCCAGCCACTCACCTGAATATTAACACTCGCCCTGATATGTTCGGGCATGCCGCTAACGGCCGTGGCAAAGGCTCGCAGTAGCGCAAGTATGGCAAGTCGACGGCGATCGGGACAGTCAGCGCCTCCCATTGAAAACGGCTCGACAACATAAACAACGACGGAAGGTAGCTCGAGCTCCTCCTCGTCAGGACCAAGGGCAGCCGCTTGCGATTGCTGCTGCGCTCCCTGTGCCATCGTCGTCGTCGTGTTGCCCGTCGCCTGCGACGTCGGAGTCGCGCTGCCCGAAGTTGAGTTAGCGTTCGGCGTTGCACCTGACGGCGTCTCGCTACGCGCGTTCTCGCCCTCTACTTGGTCATAACAGTCATATCGATTAGTTCATGTTAGGTGGTATAAAATAATTTCGTACTAATTACAAACGCATATGTATAAGTGTCATAACCATCAACTATCGATATGAAATTTTAACATTTATTCACATCAACAGCTAAAGATAAAAAAAATCATAGGTTACTAATTATTAAAACGCATTATAAGGGAGTAGATAGATTCGCATTCGCTTTTAACAGTAACAAAGGTATAAAAAAAAAGAGTTCAACGCATTCTGACTAAAAACTACTGAACGAAAAAATAAAAAATAAAACAGCTGTTCGAGAAATATAGTCGGAAAAGTGGCATGAAATCATGTTCGAAACTTCATACGCACCGACTGACTCGGGCTTGCTGGAGGTGCCGTCCGGCGTGGCGGGCATCGTGTCCGACACGTTGCTGCTCGCCTGGTTCTGCTTACCGGGCGCGTTGCTCGCCTCCCCAACATCGAAGAGGCTGCGGTCCTGGATCACCTGAGTGAGGTAGGGAGCCAGTCGATTGTTGCACGCCTGTGCATACAGCCTCAAGCACTCGCCGATTTGGTTGTCACCGAGGAGCTTAAACCACTCGTCGATTGGCTGTGTCTGCGGTTGTTTGTTGTTGCTGTTGTTGTTGTTATTGGTGTTAGCGTTGTTTGTATTGTTGTTGTTGTTATTATTGTTTGGCGTCAGACTCTGTACGGTGTTCTTGCCGACGCGCAGGATACCGTCGCGCACCGTCTTAGCGATGGGCGTGTGTTTGCCTAGCCGGCAGATCTACGAGAGAAATACAAAATGTTAATTATCGTTTATAGAAACTTTTCGTATGATGTTTTATTTAATTAAATGTCAACACTTTTTAAGAGATTATTTAAAAAATTTCTAACCAAGTAATTTGGCTATTCTTTGATTTTAAACAAAATCATTACACCAAAGAAAATACATTTTGTTATTGTTATTCAATGAACAACAAAATGATCTTTATCAAAACTGCGCTTCTCACTGAAGTCAACTAAACTTTCGTCTCGAAAAAAGGAAACTACTCACCTCATACGTAGTAGACAGTTCTCGGAAGTATGTCTTGACTTTTCCGACGACGCAGTCGTTGTCAGGTGCAAGTACAACGTAAGCCACATCCCTTGGACCGGCGTACGGCTCGAGCAACAATTTCTCCCAATAACTGAGAGCATATGGTGAGAGCGAAAGCCAGTCGCGATCGTAGCCGACGACGAGGGCAGGTACAGGTTGGGGCTCACAGCGATCCTTGGTGTCGCGGCCAGCAAGCCTGTGAAAGCCCCGCCAAGTGAGTATCTTGACTGTGTATGGCGCGTCCCACATGCGTGTCGAAGCTTTTTGTTGGATAGCCTCCTGCAATAGGGGTTGCACCGTCTTCATCACGCGCACGATGTCGCCGTTGCACTGAGGACCCTTAGCGCGCAAGTACGCCCAGCGGTGCAGACCACTCAGGCGCTGATTACGGTCTACTGGTGAGCCTGTGAATTTATGATAACTGTTAAAATGTCTTGATGTTTGTAGAACAAAAGTTAAAATGGATTTTTGTTCTTATTTTTGGTACATGATTGTATCAACAGATAGTTTTTATTCCTAATTGAATTACAAAAGCTTCTATATTTACAGGATTTGTATTTTATTATAATCATTGCAAAATATCAATTTTTAAACAAGTTTTAATCCTGTAGAAATGAAATAAATACTGCGGATATTCATTAACTGATAACTTTGTTTCAATTACAATCAATACAATCGAGTAAATATACAAACCGTCGAGCTTGCCTTGATCAATAGCGGCGAGCGACAGCTCGTTGCCATCACTGAACTCCAACGTATTGACGCTAAGCGAGCTTGGCTTCGTGCGATTCGCCGCGTAGAGCCTAGCCGCTCTGTACAAACTGCTGGCCGAGCTTTGCACGATGAGGCATTGCTCGCGCAACAACTCGAGCACCGTCGGTGGTACTAGGTCGATGCCATCGGGTGGGTTCTTACTGTCGCAGCAGGCAATCGCGGCTAGCGAAGCCTTTTTCTTCTCGGCTGGATCTTCGGCGATACCTGTGATTTCCATCTCGTCCTCGTAGAAGAGACCAGCTTTGTGCGCCAGACGACGATTCACCACAGCACTGAAGCCGCAGCTACACCTTATTTGATCCTCGTCCTGTAATAAAAAAAAAAAAAAAGAAATTATTGTTTTTTGTATGTATGTCTTAGTGTTTTTTTGAATTTTCAATGTCATGCATTGATTATAATAGAAATTAAGGTATGGATTGAAAAATTACGTTAACCAATTGCATCGTAATATATAAAAAATACCAACCTGGAAGACATTGTTGCTCTGTGCCCAAGCACCAGTTAAGTAAGTGCCCGCATCAGCACCTTTGATATTGCCCACAACCTTCGGTCCAGCATTGCAAACACACAGACTGCAACTGTCGAAATTGTGATCACGGAAGATGTTGAGAGCTGTGTCGCCCAGCAGTATGTTCACCACAAGGGAATTCGTCTCGGGCGCGCGCATCGGTCCAGGCGTATCGGGCTCTATGCTATTCAGGTTCTTGTTGAGATAGGACGAGGTGGTGGAGGTCGCGGGCGACGGCTGGTCGTAGGGCGGCGGTGGCGGCCTCACACCGGCCATCTGCATTTGCCCTCGATAAGCCAGCGTCGCTGGACTCGCCGGTAATAGCTGCTGCTGTTGTTGCTGTTGTTGTTGGAGCAACTGCTGCTGATGGAGCTGCTGCTGCTGTTGGTGTTGCTGCTGTTGCTGGTGGTGTTGTTGCTGCTGTTGCTGCTGGTGATGTTGCTGCTGTTGCTGCTGGTGTTGTTGTTGCACTGAATTCGGCCGCGTGGGTTGCGAAGACTTGTCTTGGTTACTGTTAAAGATAAAATATTGAATTTAGTATGACAGCCTATTTGAAGTTTTAATTTTAACAAATTGTCTTTATTCCCGTTTGAAAAAGTCCCATAAAACTAGATAAAAAGGGTGCAGAAACCTAATAACCTATGCTGTTTTTGCTCCCGAAACTTCAAATTTTTTTAGTTTTATTAGAGCTTTTCAACCGGGTTGTATTCTTATTTTACAGGTAATTCTTTAATAGTTTCTCATAAACAGCAGAAAACGTCTTCGTTCATTTAGTGTTCCAACGAAAATTCATAGAAAATTTATAAATAAAAAGCCTTTTTACAATTAACTTGCACAAAGAGCTCAAATTCTAAAAACTCACTTCTGATTAGTATTAGGATTACAATGCCATGGCGACCTGTAGATACAGTGAGTGGGCATCGTGACGGGCGGCAGGCTCTGGCTGGGCAGATTCGTGAGTGGCGCGTACTTGGAGGAGCCGACCAGTTTGTACATAGTCGACGGTTTGTACACGTACGACCAATCGTCGATAGGCTCCTCAGGTGGTGAACCCATGTTTGGATAAATATCAGGCAACTGCCGCTGCTGGGTCAACTGTCGCTGCTGGCTCACCGCTGTCAGCTGTGTATTGCCGAGGTCCGTCTGCTCGAGGCTCGGATCGCTCAGCTGGCAGGGCGAGGCGACAGGATTGTGTTCGAGCGACGGCGGCGTGGGGAACATCTTGGAGAGCTCCTCAGGACGTAGCACGCCCACGCCGCGGTTGCAATTAGACGAGGAGGATGAGGAGCTGTGCTTGCCAGAACTGGAGGTATTGGTGCAGCTACCGCCGCTGCTACCGCCACTCGGCGTGTTGGCGCTCGACGTCGAGCAATCCATGCGGCTGTCGGCGCCGTCGTGTCCGACACCGCCGCCCGACTTGTTCGAACCGGGTGGCGTCTGCACTTGCAATTGATTCAGGTTCTGAAAAAGACATGATATATTAATTCTAATTGTAATTGTCTTACACTAGGGGTAAATTTTTGGAATAAATAGAAACTAATAAATAAGAAGAAGAATAGAATCGAATGGTTTGCAATGCTTTTGATAGTCGCTTCAAGTAGGTTTCACAACGAACGAAAAGATAGAGTTGAAGAATGACAACGGAAAAATCTGAATAGATATATCAGTCTTTGAAGCAAGACTTACGGTTTCATCGCTGGAAGTATCGGGATCGGAATTATCGAAAATTTGATCTAAATCTTTGTACGATGCTTGAAGACCTTCACTAGTAAATAGAGAGCTAGGCTTAGGTTCGTCTCTTTGCCTCTTGATTCCATCGACACCAGTGCCATTTTCTTCTCTAGTTGCGTCAAATTCGTAAGGATCTGACCTTCCTACTATACACTCGTCCTGAAAGCATTCGTTTACTTTAGATATACGTCGTTTTCTATGCACAAGCATAATTAAAGTATCCTTGGGACTTAATTCGATTCAATAAAATTATACATCTAATCTTTCAACTCTAACATAACAAATTTCTTTTACTACCGAAGACATAAAAATATTTATAAGATTGCTATATTTCGATGCTACAAGATATTTACAGTGACATTTCAACAATTAAAATTCCATTCAATCTCACAAATATTATTCTGCACGCACACAGCAAGAAACTTTCTCTACCAACGTTCTATTTCGAAAACCATCCTTTCAATCGCCATCCTAACCAAAAAAAAGAAAAAAAAAGAAAGAATCTGCACTCACAGACGCAGTGATGGGCTCCTGCTTAATCTCCATCTGTCCCATCTGTCCAGGCTGTCCTCCAGGTCCACCGCATCCACCGACAACACCGCCAGCGACACCGGCGGCCAGTTGCTGGGGCGAGGCGACACCGAGTGGCATGCCATTCTCCGTAACGCCGCTGTTGCCACCTGGACAGTCCGGGTAGAGGCCGACTTTACACGTGACTACGCTACTGACCGGCGCGCCCTTGAGCCGCTTCACCGGGTGATTCAGCCAGGCCTCTTGTGTCGAGTAGTCGTAAAGCCAGGGAAGTGGCTGCTCGTCGTCCACCAGCGCGCCCTCGTACTCCTTCGACGTGAGCAGCGGCCGCTTCAGCGTTGGCGGCGGGACTGCGTGCACCGTCGTCGGAGCCGCGGGCGCCGGTGAGGCAGCCGGCGCGTTACCGCAGCTGTTTGACGATATGGATTTCGGGCCCTGTAAAATAAAGAAGAAGGATTGTAATCGTAGCTTATGTTTCTGTAATGTATAACAATTTCAAAAATGAACTTAACAGTAACTATTTTTTGATAGAGCAATGGTTGCTTTGTAGTATATAAACGTTGAATTGAAATAGATTGTGTTTTATTAATTTATGCAAAAATTGACTAATGCAAATACCTAATAAAATTTAAGTAACGACTAAAGTTAACAGAAATCAATGTGGAGCAATTAATAATTATAATAAATCTTTATCTTCGGAATCATTATATTCGGAATTTCATTAACACGGCTCAAATTTTACTTATACGCTATTTCAAGCTGGACTGGCATGACAGTGTTTAACTATCTAAGTGGAAACATCCTTTGACACAAGACGTGTCGTTTTATATGTAGCATGTTTTAAATGCATTCTGCTGGGATTTTGCCAAGGCAAAAAGTATCAGGTTATGATTAATAGTCTCTACTTCAATTTAAACGTTTTTTAAAATTTTTATTTTCATTACACACATGGAATTTTAATCACACATATTCAGAAGTATAATTAATAATCTTCCATCGTTTGACTTATAAATTAGAAACCAAAACTACTTAATTTACAGATTTTCATTAAAATATGCAATGAAATATATATATCTATTTCAATAAAGCTCAATGATTTCTTATATTTGTGTACACAACTCAATGATTAAACAAACCAAAATTATGTTGTATCATATTTCATATCCAATATATATCTACATTTCAATCTCATCTAAATATCTTTAGAATCGACAAAGTGTCTCCATAAAGCAACGAAAATTCCCATATTTCTATAACAACCCAAATTTTGTCTTCTTTTCTTTTTTTTAAACTTACCTGCAAGGGCGTGAGTGGCGGTTGCGCGGCGCTACTCGCTGGCTGGCTGGTCGACTGCTGGGCCGGCGGGCTGAGGCTTTGTGCCGCTGACATCTGCTGGGCGTCCGCTGGGGGTATGCTGGCCGGTGGCTCCGAGTGCGGCGTCGGTAGAGGTGATGGGGCCGGCGATGCAGGCGAGCCCACCGACGGCACGGGCAGACAGTCGCCGCCCGTGGGTGGACCGCCTCGTGGATACGAGGGTGGACCGCCTTCGGGTGGCGTCTTCGGCGCGTCTGGACGGCTCACCGTCACCCTGCGAAGAGAGAAGGTTAGAGATGGTGGTGCATATAGTCGTGGGAGATGTTAGTAAATGACTGATGAGTATAAAATGGTTTACTAAAATTTTATCAGATTGAATTCTTGCGTTAGCATAGATTTACGCTTAAAATTTACATTTTCATCAATCATTTACCTATACTCTTTTGGTGGCCTTAAAATATTGTTTAGCATAAAAGTGCATGAGTAAGCTGATTCGGTATATACGTTCATGATTGGCCGTTATGTATTACCGTTTGTAAGCACGATTGTTTTACTCCTTTTTATCAAATAATTTTTTTCATTAACTACAGTGTAAAATAGAAGTTTTATTGAAAACTTAGAGTGCAGTTAGTTTAGTAAGTGTTATAGTAATATGTACGAATATATTACCCATTTATTATTACTCGTTATGTATAATTAGCTTTATAAATAATATATCAATTCATCAGATTAGTTCTGTATTATTTATTATACTTACGATTTAAATTAAATTGTTTTTATCACTATAACTATACTACATTAACCAGAAAACTAGAATTTTACAATGTTGTCTTGAATAAAAGGCAGACGCATGCAAGAACGAGTCAAACACCTTCTAAATCTAAAGTCTACGTGTTCTATTATCATCCCTAGCTATATTTCACGTACTATCATAGCAATATGTACAAAAGCACCCAAGAACCGAAACAACAGTCAGAAACGCAAACACATATCCGAGAAGCACTAAAAAAAAAGAAAACTAAAACATGCAGTTTTCAATAAAAAGATATGAGACATTAACCTCGATTATGTACAATTCGTTAATTATATTTTCGTCGATGATAATATAATTAATAAAAAAAAACACATAGATGACCCACATAATATAAGTATTACAAAAAAAAATATATCACACATGAAAGTTATATTAGCGTCGATTGATCTCGCAAATGGTTTGTTAGACATGACGGTATATACACACATCTTCCGGTATTTTACAAACGTATGGTATACACATATTACTATATACACATATCATGGCGCTCGTGATGTTCTATACGTCGATAAGTGCGCAGAAAGATATATATTCCTTGTGATGGAGTTAAGCAGCGATGAAATGATGATGGTGATGATGATGATGATTATTATATCGTCGAGTTAGATATTTCTTCCAAGCCAGAGATATCGAATCTCCCGTCCCAAGAGAAAAATCTTCGGCGCAGTCAAACGCTCTTCAACGCATAAGACTGCAATTTCAAAAGAGTAGACGGCTACGAATTTGTTTATGGCTTAATCCGAGGGCTATGAAAAATAGCGACGAATGTCGCGCGTGAAGATGTAATGTAAGTGATGATTTATACGGGAACGTCTACGTACACGTATAAAAGTAAATAGCGGCTGCGCTACGGCATTTTTCATAGCACTTTACAGCGGCTCGTTTCTTGACGCGCAATTTTTTCGCGTTATAAAAGCGAGCCGAACTGCCGCGTGTCTATTTCTCTCTTGGGACGAGGAATCTTGTATATTATGTATCCACATTTTTTATCCTAAGGTGCGCTTTGTTTGTTTATTATTCCCTGGTGTTAATGAGCTGCCACTGTTATACAATCTGCCAGCGAGATGTGACGATGATGGGGGAGGGTGCAGTAAAGAATCATTTCTTATTAATAAAAACGTATTTTAAGATCACTATGAAATAATCGTAATCGATACCAATACAAATACTAATTTGCATTAATAAGAAACCTGTATGTTTTAAGAAAAACCATTCCATTTTGAAAAAGACATTTTTTTTTCCTTCAAAATGACTCTTCACCATACATCCCCCATCACCAGGCAATGAAGTAAAAAAATAGTCAAGTCCGGCAGAATATAACAAATGATGACTCGCGACGTGTGATGAAAAACACGAAAAAGAAGAAGAAGAAGTAGAAGAATTATAAGACGAGCGAGCAGCAGTGGTAGGCCGACAGATAGATGTGGGGCGATGATGCTTGCTTGCTCTCTTTCTCTCTCTCTATTTTTCTTCTCTCCTCATCATCACCTATCCTTCCAGTTGCGTCCCACTACCCACCTTGGGGCATTAGCATTCGTCGTCGCGGAAACGCTCGCTGCGACGTTGCCACTAGTGTTGTCCCACTGCTGGAGCGACCGCTTGTGGAATGGCACCGGCGGTGGTCGTCGGCTGCTTTTGCTGCTACTACTTCCGTCCCGTTGATGGCTGCTACCGCCAGACGACGACGACGACGACGACGTTGTACTAGCGCTTGTCAGTGGATTAAGCGTCGACAATGATGCGCCGATGGACGACGCGGGCATGCCGTGGCTATTATTGTCGCCAGCGACGACACCACCGCCGCCTTTCCAGCCGGCTGGGGCCGTGCACCTGTAACCGATCTGCTTAACCTCCTCGAACTTTGCCTTCCGTCCTTTTCGACTCGCCCTTAACAATCTATCATTGCCCGCACTGCAAAACAATCTCGCGTCAAATTGGATCTCGATGATGGGTTTATGAAGCGTGGAGCGAAGTGTGAAATAATATAAGCCCATTTGCGCGCGTGAGTCTTGGTGCCTGCATTTTTGTTCGGACGATTCTGCTCTTTTTTTTATTATATTGAGGTTTTCGTATATGTTTTTTTATAATCGTCGTATTAGCTATTTTTAGTCGTATGTTATCTGGTAATTTTCTCTTTTAAATGTAATGCATGTTTGTAGTTTTTCTCCATCCTTCGATTCGCTATACGTTTACTTTTGTTCGACCTATCGTTATTATTTCTTCTGATTTCTATCTTTTTTTTTACTTTTCAATGGTAAATTATTTAATATCTACATTGTCGATTTTATTGCAAATAAAAAATGGCATTGTTTCAATCGTTTGTTTTTCAATTACTGTCTATAGCTTTATGGGTGCTATAAACACGTAGAATATTTGTAGTCAATTAACGTTTGCACATATTTCCCAGAACAAAAATACATTTTTATATTTTCCCCAATTTTCATTGATTTACATAACATGACGCCCATTTTTTTCTTTTTTTTTTGAAAATTGACAGGACTCAATAATAACACATGCAAAACGCATTAGTACACAACAAATTGGCGTTATATATAGTGTACAACTTTTACATAAATGTATTTCTAACTTCCGAGTAATTTTCCGCATGATACGTAACTTGTATCTCCCGCGACAGAAAAAAAAAAAGAAAACGTTTAAAGAAATATATAAATAATAAACTTTCCATTTCTTCGTAATATGCGAAGTCACGCCTCGAGGTATAATACCAAGATAATAGGAGTAATAATTAAGTACTTGCAAGTTGCATTCTAATTTTCTACTTTCGAGGCAAACGGCTAAGGATAAGTATATATATCGTATAGATGTATCGTATATCGTAAGTAGTATATAAGTAATAGGAACAGTGTAGTAGTATAGCAGCAGCGAAAACAAAAGTATGCCGTAAAAAAAGAAACGTAGAAAAAAAAAACAAACTGGGGACGGAAAAGAGAGTCTATAAATATAGGTATATATATGGTTGTCTGTCGTGTTTTCAAACATGCCACTAGCAGTTTCCTCTAACTACGCTCTCCTTCTCGTTGAAGCGAGAGAAAGAGAGAGAAAGAAAAAGAAGGATAGAAAAAGAGAGCTACTTCAGTTTTTCTTTTGCCGCGCTGACACGCCTGCGCGCGCGCGCCAACGTTCGACCGAGGTGAAGCTCGCGAGGACTTTTACTTGTTGATTCGATGAATCGTTCGCGCGTCCGTTCGCGCTTTCTCAAAGCGAGAAAATAACGTATATAGATAGTCCGATGAGAAGGCTGATTAAGTTAAAAATCTGACGTTTGCTTTGTCTTTGAAAAGATGATGAGAGCGTACAATATGTAAGAGAAATTTTTAATATTGCAAAGTAACGTGTGCGGCTCGTTAAGAATTTTTTACGCTTCAGATATAATCATCGAGCTTTCAAGGTAATAAACGGAATGGAGGTAAAAAGGAGAATTTCATCTCACAAATGAAAAATTCAAAAGCTTTACTCTGAAGGAATATTATGCTTTGTCAATGTACAGAGACAATTACGTATATTTAAAAGTATTATTTTGTGTCTCTATATAATGTAAGATATCGTAATACGTTTATTTTTTTCGTAAAATCAGGTATCTGAATAAATACATCAAGTCCCCGGTGCCATCAAGCTTCAACTCAGTCTAATCCTAAATTCGTCTCATTGCAGCTCACGTTATTTGTTTCTCGTAAAATATCTACTCTCTATTGAAAAGTATACTATACCAGAACAGAAAAAATAAGGTAACAAGACGAAACAAAGAACAAAAAAAAAAAAAGAAAAAGAAAACAGATACAAAAGGAGCTATTCTCAAAAAGGTCTAATAAGACTAATTCACTTTCTGCTCTACCTCAATAATATAATATAAACATAAAAAATCTACCTCGGAAAAAAAAAGAAAAGAAAAAACAGAAAAAGACGACGCTTCGTATAAACGAATTTTCATATAACGAAATAAAATAATCACGTGCAGGCCCACAACACAGACACATAGCCTCCCCTCCCACCCCGTTATTTATTCTTATCTTGAAATCTCGCCAATCCCGGCGACCCGTAACTTACTTGGAGCAGCTGCAGGAAGACTTGACCGTGGGGTCGACAAAGTTCCAGCTGCCAATCTCGTTTACCGGCTCGTTGGCGCCATTCACCTTACCGCCACCGACGCTTGGACTACTCGCCCTACAGCAGCCACTGCCGACGATGCATTCGGCCCAGACGCGTTCGGGTAGCTCCGTAGCAGGGCCGAGGTCGCGTTGCATCGACAGCGGATGCTCGTAACTAGCGGGCGACGTAGGCGGTGACAGTGGCATAGCGATTTCTGTAAGACAGCAGCCACCGACACCACCGACACCAGTAACACCAGTACCAGTACCAGTGACCGTCGGCGTAGCGCCATTCGCCACGGATGCACTAGCACTCGTTGCCACGCTTACTGGACTTTCGTCCATGTCCGTGACGAGGACGTAGCACGAGGGATAGCGCATGCGCACCCCACCGACGAGGACTTCGACAAGAGCTGGCAGACCGGGCTCCAGATTCGAATTGTTTATCGGGTAGAAGTGCTTCCACTCGTCCAGTAGTTGAGAGTCCAGTCGTCCCACTTGGCCTGTTAGCGTGCCCGCTAGGCCGTACGGCGCCAGGATCACTGAAGAGAGAAAAAAGAAAATTGTTAGTTTGGGAGATGTGGTTGTGGTAGAAGTGAATTCGAGATGAGCTTTTGTATGCTGGCTTTTATCGCTTGGTTAATGAGGTTGCGAAAAGAGATGATCTGTTGGATGTTTATGGTTAAGATTTAGGAAACATCGTAGATGACAAAATAATAGTTTCCATTTAATGTAATCTAGGTTTAATTTAGGTACGGAATTTATAACTGATATTGAATTCCGATCCTTAAGCTTATGCTTGATTAATATTTCTTATAATAGAGTGCATTTTTTTATAAAATATAATAAAGATAATTTAATAAAACGGAAAATTCTATAGGAAATATAATGACCGCCTTGCTTACAGAAAAACTGACGAGGAACGCGGTAAAAGTCTAATAAGTTTCCCTTGAGAAAGCACATGTATCTTTACTTCTGACCCAACTCTACCACTATCTACTTTCCTATAGGAAGTCTATAGACATAGAAATATTTCCTCTCAAGTTCCTTCCCGAGGTCAATAAACGTTTTTCTTAACTTCGGCTTGAGAAAATAAACATCCTCCATTTTGTTTCATCTACAACTTTCGAACTATATATCCTTCATAAAATACTCATTATTAGAAATAACTTTCTTCCAAAAGTACCTTACGATTTACAAAAAAACCAACATTTCACTATGCAACTGCAAAGCTTGTTGTGCCATTTTCTCACTCTGCTACCCAAGCTATCGAATTAAAAGAAAAAGGTTTGCTCTTACCTTTGACCGGCGACTGGGAGGTCTGGGTACGTTGGAGACAGGCCCGTGTCAGGTGCCGTACCGCCGGGTGCTGGCGTACGTCCACACTTGCGCACACCGTACTCTCGCCGTGTACGAAGAACGCGAACGAAAACGACAGGTGGCTGCTGTAAATAGGAAGAAAAAAATCAATCAGATTATTTGATAACGATTAAAAAGCTATTGTGTGTCGGTGTATTTACAGAATTGATGTGATTTTCAGTTATTGTTATAAAGGTTTTCATTTCATTGTATTAGGTGTGAGTTAGTATAAAAATTAAAACTAGATAAAAAAGAAGGTTAAGGGGGGGTGACACCTTTAAATCCCTCCCATCAAAATGATCTGTTAAAGAGAAATTTGAATTAGTAATACAATTTGTAACTAATATACTAAAAGTATGTTACATTTATAAAAACTACGAGTTTTAAGCAGTTTTTGGCTAAAAACAATTATTTACTCAAATAATTTTGATACGTACAACTCTTCAGCCCTAAACTACATAAAATACCAACAATTTAAGCCCA
>JAYJLV010000056.1:11146109-11185337 GCA_036873485.1 Torymus texanus
AAATATACTATTTATTCATACTTTTACATTAAAAATAAATTATTTATTAATTAATTAAAACTGCACATGAGATCTCACGTGAGATCTTATGTAGATCTCATATGTTTGAAATTCGTATACCGATCTCATTGAGATCTCATATGAGATCTATATGATATCTACATGAGATTTCAATTACGATCTCATATGAGATCTCATATAATATTTTCACGCGGGTTATCATTTTCATTGAAACTTTTCATTCGAACATTCATCAACACATTATAAGTAAATAAAAATATTGTTCGAAATATGTATTGTGTAGAATTCACGCAGGACTCATGTGGGAAAAATGCGGTAAAAATTAAAATTCCAATGGTATTCGCAGCAAAATATCACATAAGTACATGACTCTCACGAGACTTTTTTCAGTAAGTTATATATATATATATATATATATATATATATATATATCATTGGGAGAGTCAAGATTATCATTATACCTGTGCACCATTGACGATTGCCTGAAATCCGGAACCACACAGTCGGTTCACACCAAGAGCTGGCTTATCAACGGGGATACCACATTTCAAGAGCACGTGTCTTGGCATAAATGCACCATCAGACGACGATAGCTTTAATTATAACAAAAAAGGCATTATTTAAAATATATTATTGCATGATATTATGTCGTTAAGAGCAAGTATCGCTTACAGGTAGGACATTGCCGAATATGACGTTGTCGATTTGTTCGGGTTTCAAACCGGCCGACTGCATGGCTGCGTTAGACGCGACTACGGAGAGCTCTGTGATGCTCTTGTACGTGAAGAAACCACCCATTTTACCAAAGGGTGTGCGCTTTGCAGCGACGATGAAAACTCCTTTAAATAACGATGAGATATTGAATTAAATAAGATGATGGGTGTGTGTGTCTGATTTACGTAATATAAGTATTATCGTAGCGATTGGATAAGATATATAGAATTGTAGAATGCAATTATGATTTCGTATATGCAGTATATTAAAGTACAATTTACTCTAATGGTTAAAAAGTCATTTTTTCAATTTCTGTTACTTTTCGTTAATGAAAATCTTCGCTGAGAGTGGTAAAACATTTTAAAATTAAGTATAACGAAAAAAACCTCCGCTTTCTTTCATATCAGAACGATTTTTTATAAGAAAACAGTAAATATTGAAAACATCAATAATCACGAAGATATGGTATTCAGAAATTTTGGTTTTTAATAAATTTTGTACTATAATTTAATCGTTGAAATACTTAAATTAAATAATACAACATATTTTAGTTTATATTAATATGTAAAATCTATAAATCCAGTCACTTTACTGATATGATATGGTAAATATATTTGAAAATAACATGCAAGTAGCTGGAGTTAAAAAAAAAGATAAAAGTGAAGGCTTTCTCAGACAAAAAACAACTAAATGTAAGATGTTTTAACAACTTTTTTATAATATTTTCCAAGGTGTTAATTATTTTTTTTTTTTTTTCGAATCGTAAAATATATACGTTTTATATAATGTCGATACGATTTGGATCGATAGATTAAGTGAAACACCTGTTGAATTTTAACACAATAATACTTTCGTTTACAAGTTATTAACGGAACATTCCAATCACGTAAATCACAAACAAATATATACAGACTTTTTATAAAATTCAATCGCAATCAAAAATTTTAATCGTTATACTTACATGATTATAGAATAACATAAAATCGCGTAAACACTTCTATTGACATTCATTGCTCCGAAACGGATACATTTATCTCATTACCATTTCGATTACATAAAGTGATCTTTATACATACAAATATGGAAAAGAACAAAATATAAAAACAGAAAAAAAAACTGCTCAATGATGAATATCAATAAACAACCAATGCATATAAACTACAGACTACCTAACACTCAACACTAAAAATTCCACGTTTACAGAAGCTATCGAAAAAAAAGAAAATCCTTTTAATATTACCTTTCGTGAGCGACGTCATTTTGGCACGATAAAATTATATAATAATCCAGGCGAAATGTATCGAAATAAATCCAGCGAATTTCGGCTCGCCAACGTCAACTTCCAACGAACACGTTCCGGCGAATGGCGGCGACGCAACAACTGATGCGAATAATACGTACGTGTGTTGTAACGTCGGGTCAAAGTCTGTCTGTGGTAGTGGTGGTGGCAATGTGGCACTGCGGCAATCTGCGAGAGGCGCAAGAGATTATACGGTATGTCGAGAGGAAGGGGATATAGCCGTTTCAAACTGCAGAGTCATCGTGATATATATATATATATATATATATATATACACACATACGTATCAAATTTTGGAGCGTATAGTTGTAGTCAAGTATATCGACAAGGATGAAATATTGAGGTGTGTTCCGCGGTAAACGCAGAATAATGAACAATATATAATATTTTGTACTTATGTGTAAGTATACCGATGAGGCTTTAAAGATTGATTAGTAATGAAACTAATTTAATGATCGTTAATAGATATGTTGTATGATTTTTGTTATAGTTTAGATATTTTATCTTGAATTCATGTGTGGTGAAGGAAAAGCATTTAAAATACTCATTGTATAAGAGGTATTCTTTTAAATTGTGGTAGAAACATGTAAGTTAATACGGAGATAAAAACGACAAAACATAAATACGTATATATGCATGCATAGTGAATAATGCTGATTTGCAAATAAAGGTTGAACGAAGATTTCTCAATAATGAAGATAAAACTCATTGTATAACTTAGGAAATATTTTTTATTGAATGATTTAATCAAAATGTAAGTTATTGTATTCTTATAACATAAAAAATGTTTACAAGTTAAAGTACTTAGATGGAGACACTTTTTTATCCTATTATAAATAAAATTTGGTTTACAATAATAATCTTCATTATCACAAGCCAATTTACACTAAAATAGATGGCCGACCTTTCAACCGTAATTGGTTAATTGGCTGCGTGCGATTTGAACATTCATAATACAAAAATCGCCGCCAGTTTACTAAAAAGAAAAGGAAAAAGTTACTCCTTCTAAACGTTTTGCACTATCATCTTATGATTCTTTTTTTCATTTACAAGAGCTATAATTACACGAGTTGAAAAAACAACTACGAACAGACGAACAAAAAGAAAGTATTACAGGAGTTCTTTGACTTTAAAAAGCTTAATTGTTCGTTCTGTTTTTACATAAAAACATTATTTTTTTTATACACTAATAATTCCAAAAACATTTAAAAAAATTGAATTATACATCTCGTATTCCTAGTTGATCAAAGCAAACAAACGATTCATTCTCGAATATCCGCTTTTATGGCACATTCGTGTCCCTGAAACAAAAAGGAAAGAATATTTTAATTACGAATAATTTTTTGCAACGCATTGAAAAAAAAATTTTATTTTGGGGAGTACTTACTTCTTGGAAGGTTGCATACATTTCTTGCGAAGTCTGAGGAGACGAAAAGACAGCTCTTAAAGTACGTCGAACAGGAGGACATACGGCGTAATCGATAGCTGCCCATGTGCATTCTTTTTCGGTGCGCTAAAAATAAATAAAAATGTCGATGTCATTGCAATATTTAACTTTTGGATTTTTTAATTAAAATTAAAGAAATTAATTTTTCAAATATGCGATATGCTATATCTTTTTGAAAAATTTTTGTTGAAAAGTGAAAATATGATCAAGGAGCGCAGTCGCGCTCCGAGGGCAAGTTAGAGTAACAAGCCTGAAGACGTATTATATTTTAAAAAGTCTACAAAAAATTAAAATCTTTAAAAAATTTACGATTTCAAAGTCCTTAAAAACCCTCAGATATATCAAGTTTGTTGAAGATTTACGAAACGTTTTAACTTGGGAATGTACCTGCATCGATGTGTCTATGCTGATGACGGTATCACTGATAAGCTGATCATTGTCGTTCTGGAAGACTATTCGCGCGCCGAACAACTCGGAGTCATAGATGACCTTGAGGTTACCCATAGTCAGATAATTCCACATGGGTTCACCGTCGGTGTACGCGAACAATGTTGCTCGCTTCTCAAACATCTTCATGTCATCGTCCTCTTCCTCATTTTGCTCGTCGAGGTCGTCGTCGTCCTGTTCGACATAGTCATCGTCATAGTCCTCCTCATGTTCTTCCTCATGCTCTTCCTCATTCTCCTCGTCATCTTCTGGACTGTCCTGGTAGCTCTGCTGATGCTGCAGCGATGCATCTAATGCAAAATAAACAAACGAAAACATTAATACGCATTGATGAGTTGACAGGTCAAATTTGAACGATGCACCTTATAAATATAGTTGCAGCTGTTAGTTGATGTATGAGTGAAAGATTATTAAAGATATTTGCGTATGTTTGTATGAATTGATAATGAGCTTTTTAGCATTCACACCGATTTATCTTTAGTTGTTAACGTGGCTAATTTTATACGGACATTACAAATTTAAAATGTATCAGTACTCACCTTAATATGAAAGTACATAAATTTATAATATCTTACGTAGGTACATTATTAGAGAATGTATAAATTTATGTTTTTTTCTGGTTCGCATAGGAAGACATAACTCATGAATACCCCTTTTTGATTAAGTGTACGAAAATACAAATTGTGATAAACGGACAAACACATATAATATACAAAATTAGAATTCGAAGTAATGAAACAAAATTAGAATGTAAAAGTAATTTTTATTGATAAACAATTAAATTAAAATCTTATACATTTTCTAAAAACAGATTTTTAATACAGATTTATTATAATAAAGTGAAGAGCAGTGTAAAGAAAAGTGAAGCATTCAAAAACGAAATAGAAGTAAATTATCGTTTACAGTAACACGGCTAAAGATTTTTGTAACACAAAATAAACAAAGTTAGAAATTTTTTCAAGTAGTTAGTAAAATTTGGTAATTTAAAATCTACTCCTAATATACAAGTCAAATTAGACGATATTAAATTTTACTAAGTTTTATTGCCTGTATATATATTTTTTATATGTTGAAGAAAATTTGAAATTTGTTTTTTTGTACTTTCAAAATGAAGTGTTGGTGGATTCTAGTTAACGCCAATACATTTAGATCGTAAAACTAAATTGACATAAACCTTTTATCAATATCGGATCTTTGGTTATTCGAAACAAAATCTGTTTTAACAAATTATTTACTGTCCTTTTTAAAGATTCTCTTTAATTATTATCTACAACATAACAAAATTTTAGGTTACTAAACTTAATGATTTTATTACAAATAGATTCATTAAAAATAATTATAAAAATAAAACTTTAAGTATACAAAAAGTAATTTAAGTAAACATTAGAAAAATTTTGTTACAATGTTATGGATAATAAATTGTTACAAAGTCCGTAGAAAAAATAACAATTGCAATAACATTCATCATAATAATTATTTTATAGACAAATAGGTGAATCTTAATATATTTTTCTAAAACTTGTAGTAAGTCAATATTTAGAATTCCTATATAGATATAAAACCTAGATGAAACTATTTTATTTTTCGTTTCTTTGTAAACTTACCTACACAATGATACTTCTTTTTGACCAGTCAAAAATCCAATAAATAATATCTTTCTTCTAAATAGTTTCAGCATTTTACAATTTTAGCATTAGTAAGTGTCAATTTATATCTATAAACATTATTTGAATATAATGTAGCCACTGTCATATTTAGTGTACAGCATTGCAAGTTGTATTCCAGGGTAAAGTAAAAGCTAAAAACTACCTCTACAAGAAACTATTAATCAGTTTACTTAAGTGTTTCTTAAAGTTATTGCTTCACAGTATTCTACCTATATAAAATAATTTATTTATAGTTATTTATAGTTTAGTTTTCCTAACCTTCGTATTATAAAAATAGCCTTGCAATATATTCACTAAATATGACAGACCCTATCGAGCGTTCGGTGCACGTGAAAATTTCTATAAAAACTGTCCGAACAAAAAAGAACATCTCTTTGACTCTGGGCGCAAAAGCTGCACTAACTACCTTGGTTTGGCTTCTCGGCGAGAGCTTTCTGGGCCTCGTTCACGGCCCTCTTAAACTCATCTGCCAGCTCAGGCGATTTGAATTTGACGGCTAGTTGCTCAACCTCAGGATTCTCCGGGTCGGCGTAGTTCATGCCCGCCCAGACCCAAGCACGATCCGATGTGTTGAGTGTGTGGAATTCAAGATCGGCCGTCAGCAGAAGATTGCACACGACTTTGTGTACCTGCTCACGACGTAGAAGTAGACGGTAGCTATTGTGGGCTGCATGATGCAGCAACTTCATCTCGCCGATACCGCGCTCCTTCCACTCCTTCGTGTTAGGATCATATCGGTAGAGTCTGGCGCGTTGGCAAAACACTAAGGATTGGAATTGTTTTTGTTAGGTCGATTATTTTGACCTTATACCGCAAGTAACCCTTATTCTCGGGATCGGAGATATTTTAGAATTATATGATTAAGATTCGATAAACTTGGTAAA
Organism: Torymus texanus; assembly: GCA_036873485.1. NCBI lineage: Eukaryota > Metazoa > Arthropoda > Insecta > Hymenoptera > Torymidae > Torymus > Torymus texanus. The sequence goes on from JAYJLV010000056.1 coordinate 11,152,590, forward strand.
ATTCATAAAAGATTAACAAATATTTCAACAAATTTAATGTAAACAATATATTTAATAATTTATGTAACGTCACAACAGACATGACACAATTTACATTACATTTTTATTATTTTACCTTTTTGTTCGTCTTCTTCTCCTGTTCGTACTTCAATAGTATCAGGCAAAGGAATGATGGGTTCAAAGTAGGGATCATGCTCGTCTCCATTTTCGTCACCTTCATCTCCTTCTTCGTTGTCATCATCTTTCTTCGCATTCTCCTTTCCTTTCTTTATATGTGGTGATTTTGATGGAGTTTTCTTCTGACTTGCTTTTTCTGCAAATACTGAAGTACCAGCTCCCTCAAACATAAAGTTTGGATCTAAAAACATAAAATTATTAATTTTTTTATTGTACGTACATCGAAACGTATGAAATTATTCAGAGTAAAACAGGATGAGCGTGGCCGACGTTACCTGTCTTGAAAGCGGGCTCCTGTGTCGGAGAGGTTTGCGCGGCTAAAGTCGTGAACGACATTGAATTCTCAGTTGGCAAGAAGTTCACACCGACGTCTTTTTTCTCGCCATCCTCTTTTGTTGCAGGTTTAGTGGCACCAAAGCTGGACTGATGGTTCAAAGCATTGCCAAAAACATTTGCCGTCGCCGTGACAGTGCTATTGCCAAAGGGTATTTTTGATGTAAACAATGGGCCACTGCTTGTCGTCGTTGTTCCTGGTGTTGTGGCTGTGGTTTTTGATAGAGTAGCTGGGCTGTCGAATGTTGTAGTACCAAATGCACCTAGAAAAAAAGAAATATTTTAATAGCAAAAGTTGGAAAATTTCATTAGATTGCTTATATGTGATTCAGGTGTCTCACTTGTTTGGGTTCCCGATGCAGGTGTTTGAGCGGCAAGGGAACTAAACGTAGGTGTAATCGTGGTTTGTCCACCGAAAATCGAAGGGGTCATTGTGCTCGTGCCGAATATGGAGCTTGGATTTTCTGCTGGTTTCGCGCCCAAGATCGGAGCTCCGAAGACGTTATCCGCCATAGACGGAGTAGTCGTCGTTGTTGCTGTTGGCATAGGATTTCCAAAGACATTACCTGGCGCGGTCGTCGATGTAATGCTTTCGAAAAGGCTTGTCGTCGTGGTCGTCGAAGCAACACTGCCAAAGCTGTTCGTAGTAGATGCTGTTGCTGGCGTTGCACTTGCAAAAATGTTGGTTGTAGGCGCCGAGTTTCCGAAAATATTCGTCGTTGTGGTTGCCGGAGCTGTGCTTCCACCAAACATGTTTGCTGTCGTGGTCGCAACACCACTGCCAAATATGCTACCTATGTTCAATTTCGGTTCACTGAATAAGGGCTTGGATTCTCTGAATACTGATTTACCGGTATTGAAAATGTTCTGCACAGGCGTTGTGGAATCAGTGGTGGTACCTGGAGTACCGAAACTCGGTGTTGAAAAGACATTTCCGCCAAACAAGGAATTGGCAGTACTGCTAGTGGTGGGAGTACCGAACCCGCCAAAGATGTTCGTAGGAGCTGAAGTGGTGGAGGCTGGTGTTGCTGCTGTTAAAGCAGGTTGTTGAGATTTGGAAGTCGGTTCGCAGACCTTAAGGTTCTCAAGGTCGGTAATCTGGCTATCAGGCTTTGCGAAGGACTGTAAGGAGCCACCGAATACAAACGTTGGCTTCGATGCTATACATTTCAAAACAAAGAAATACAATTGATCATTTTAGTATTGTATATAATGATCTTTTTAAAAAATATATTTTTCTCACATATACCATTTTCAAAGGTAGGTTTACCACTACCGAAAACTGGCGGTGTCGACGTGCCGAAAGTCATCTTTGCTAAACCAGTAGTTGATGGAGGCTGGGGCCCACCGAAGCTAAATAACTGAGGAGTCGTGGACGTAATCTCGTTTGCTTTCACAATAATTGGTCCGCTGGACTTATCGGCGAACAGCGATACATCCGATTCACGACAGCCTCTGCAGCCCGGGCAGTCATCTTTGTATTTGTAAGAATAGAAGTTCTCGGGCAGCTGAAGTTTACGCGCAGCCTCCTTTTCCTCTGAACTAACTTTCACTTCGTACACGACTTGAATGTCCGGTGAAGAGTCTCTTCTAGCTGGCTGGATGGTAGCCACAGTACCTGGTGCCGTAGAAAGCTTGCTGGCTGGAGCGTTGCTACTACTTTTAGGAGTTACACCTTTGCAAGCGTCGTCGACTGATTTCTTAAACTCTTCGGCAATTTCGGATGTCTTGAAGCGACAGGCAAATTGCATATACTCGATTTCACCCTCGCTGTAATCGCCAGCCGACCACATCCATGTCTTTTCGTCTTTAGCTGCCATCTCCAGAGCAGATGTTACCGCGTGATTTAAGCATAGTTTCAACACCTAAGATTAAATTTAAGCCCATGATGTTATCAACAATATTGACATTAAATAATTATTTGATAAAAATTCTTAAATTACCTGTTCTCTTCTCATAACAAGCCTCAGCTTTTTCGTGTCCGAGTGCCTGAGGAGTTTGATGTCGCCCAATCCCCTCTCCTTCCACTCCTTCGTGGCGGTGTCGAACTTGAAGAGTTTTGTCCTGTGACTATACAACACTTCTTCGTTCTCCTCGCCAGTCTTCACGTCGATCTTATCCGGCAGCGGTACGACAGGTGCGAAGTAAACGTCCTCAGCCTCCTCTACAACCTCCTCGTCACTGGTTTCATGCCGTTCAGGTGACTTTACAGGTGGCGATTTAGCTTGGAACTGGAAGTCGAAAGATTTGCCTGGAGAACCGAAGGTGAAGGGTCCGTTTTCATTTGGTGGCGGCGTCTTCGGGGGTTGTGACCCAAATAAGAAACCAGAGGTGTTCGGCGTAGACGGCTTGCTGCCAAAGATCGTGATGGGGGCCGACACAGCTTTCTCGCTAGGTTTCGATGATAGATTGAATTTGAAGCCAGTAGTCGGCGCTTCCTTGATTGTGGTGGGCTGATTCTGGAATATCAAATTATCAGTTACATATTAATTTTTACTTGTAAAAGGTAAGTACATACCTGAGGCATTCCAAAAGTGAAAGTAGTTTTGGCATCTGGCGTCTGGGAATTGATTAGGAAGCCACCAGTGGTCTTGGGTTTGGGTGGCATGGATGGATCTTTAGGGGTATCGCAAGCAGCACAATACACGTTCGATTGGGTGTTGGTAACGTAACACTGTTTGCACTCCCATGATCCCGTCGGAGGTTTAAACATTTCCGACAAAGGTTTTGCGGGCGTCGAAGCTGGCGTTGCAGCGGGAGTCGACGTTGCAACCGGTTGTCCTGCCGTCGATCCTGGTGCTGCTGCCTGACAAGCCACGCAAATTGTAACGCTTGCGTTATTACGCGTATAACAGTCTTTGCATTCCCAAGAACCTATAAGTTTTACATTAGTAATTTAACCGTTATTCTGTTCAGTAATTTCGACTGCAATAATGCATGATTTTTTATATTACCTGTTGCTGGTTTGAATTGCTCGAACAGATTCTTACTGACGGACTGAGGAGTCTTTGCCGGCGCGGTGATGACTGGCGTAGGAGCTGTACCTGGTGCTTTCGCTTGACAGGATACACATATTACATCGCCAGAATTGTTACGCGTGTAACAATCTTTGCATTCCCACGAACCTGCCGCCGGTTTGAACATCTCCGATAATGGTTTTGCCGCTGTCGGTGTTGGTTTAACAGCTGGTTTATTCGACTTTTGCAATTGAGTGGTCAATGCATTATGGAAGATTGCAGCCTAAAGTAAATTTTAGAATTACACAATTAAACAATTTTCTCAATAAATTTTAAGATAATTTATGGATTTAAGTAGATGATTCCCATAGGTGCAAATAATGTTTGATAAATGTACCTTATTGTGGTCCAAGAATCGAGCCAAGTACGATTCAGATTTACTTTTATCAATTGGAATGGTCCAATTAACAGTTTCTGCTTTAAGATTGAAAACTACAATTGGTGGTATGACTTGACTGTAAAGTGTTTTTGTGTCATCTTCTTTATTCATTAATAAACGAATTCTTCCCGTTGTATTTTCTAGCAGAACCTAAAGCAGAAATAAATTCATTCTAATATTTGTATCATTAAGACAAAATAAATACATATTTAAAACCGTGATGATATATACTTTTATTATGCCATTGCCCTTCTCTTTCCAAAGTTTGTTGTCACTTGTGAAATGCATTAAATTAACGTTCTGCGACGCTAGAATTGTTTCACCGCTTTCCACGCGATCTACTTTTTCCACTTCTATAAGAAAATAATGCCTTTATGAGTACATATTTCAAGAAAAAAAAGTAAATAAAATTCACGTAATTAAACGTACCTTTCTCTACAACAACTGGTGCTGGAGCATGTGGACGTCTGAGCGTAAGCTTTGTAGCTGTAAATAGAAACGTTATTTTACAAACTAAGTCACTTCATATTTATCGATATCTATATGTGAAAATTGCAAAACTTACGATCTTGGCCAAACACTGGAGCCTGAGTTGGAGTGACTGGAGTGTTTGCTGGAGTGCCAAAACTAAAACCGGAACTTGCCGCTTGCGTCGGAGCGGTGGCGGGATTACCAAAACTGAAACTCGGCGCCACGACAGCAGGCTTGGCTGTAGATACCGCGTCGCTTGTTTTGACGAAGGAGAACGAGGCAAAAGGACTTGGTTTGGCTGCCTCCTCCTCAGCTTTCTTCTGCACTACGACCGCGGGTGGTTCTGCTGATGATGGCTTTTGAATGATCGGTGACGAGGAGAATGAGAAACCGCCAACCTTCTCTACAGGCTTGTTCTGTGCCGCTGGTTTGGGTTTGACCGATGCTGGTTTGGCTGTGGGCTTTTCAGGGCTATAATAATTTAAAAATATTTTGTTAATTTTACTTTTCTGGAGCGACCAAAAGTGGTTGATTTTTGTAAAATCTTATCTTACTTTGCTGGAGTCTTTGTGCCAGTGGATTTTGGCTCATCGGACACACTATCTTTAGCTTTGTCGAAGGCCTCCTTGAAGTTGGCCGCCTCTTCTGCTGTCTTGAACCTGATGCAGAGCTTCTCGAGTCTTAGCTCCTCATCGGCAAAGTCATTGGCCACCCACATGTACGCCTTCTCGTTGTTCGGCATCATCGTCAGCTCCATATCTTTGCGGAGCATGTGATTGGCACAGATCTTGAGCACTTGTTCACGACGCATCAGCAAACGAATCTTGCCCTCGGGGTTCTTCAAGAGCTTGACGTTGCCGATGCCACGTTCCTTCCATTCCTTCTCGACGAAACGGAAGAGCTTAGCGCGTGCGCAGAATAATTCCTCCTCGTTCTCTTCGCCTGTGGTGACTGGTACCTCATCTGGTAGCGGTATTATGGGCGCAAAATCGGGTATCGGGTCGTGTTCGACCTCCGTAACGTCGCTGTGTCGCGAACCAGTTGAAACGATGCTCGAGTTTTGATTGTCGGTCGACGTCACTGTAATGAAAGATTATACGATATGTACGTACTGTTATAAACATATCTACTTCTGCTGAAATATAAAATTTTGTTGTTTTGTAAAATCAAAAATTTATGATTTTAATTACTATAATTCTGTAAAATTATCGTAATTAGAATAGAATAGAATATTATTTATTCTTCATTTAGAAAAAAGTTACATTTTTATATCCTATCATCCCGCATTCGCCCAGGCGTGTGCCTGCGGGGAAACCCCAATAGACAAACCACATGGGATAAATTCTATTACTTAATATATAACAATTTCTGGTTTATCGCAGTGCAATCATTACAAAGTCATGGCATCTGCCAAGTCACAATATTAATCTCTTTAAGTCTAATTGTTATATTTGATTGCATAGTAGTCGAATTTTTATTTACAATTACAAAATACATATTGCTCGTCATGTGGTATGTCCTAGGAAATAAGCTTATACTGTTCTATTAAACAGAAGTAACGCCAAATTCTATGCTTAAGTATTAAAAATACAGTCGACGTCGCATGACCTATGCAGTAAATGCTTCCTGATCGCTACTTTAAAGCTGCTTGCCAATTGGTTACGATTAGAACAATCTTAAAAAGAAATCCTTTTCTTTTTTATATAAAAATCCTATTTGAGACCTATATTGTTTTATCGATCAAGAGAATTATGGAAGCTATTGAATACCGAATTTTCGATAAAAGACAAACATATGTGCGCGTAGTGCGCTAATATTAACGCTACTACTCTACAAAATGGTAAGAACCTTGATTTATTATCAGCAGAACAAAAGATAATCATAGTAAAAACAAAAAGCTGACTCTAAAATTAAAAAAAAACATAACTAGCACGAAACCACGTACCGCTTGACTTGATCATGGACGACGTTGTGGTGAGTGTCGCAGATAATGGCGGCAGATTGACAGTTGTTGGTATAGTCGGCTGAGATGGCATAGAGATCTGGTAGCTGTGCGGTACTCCGGTAATCTGATCTTGAAGCGCGCCAGTGCCAGTCGCTAGTACGCCGAGTCTATGGTGCGCGGGTATGGTGACACTGAGCATCGGCTGCACGGCCGGCGCCGTCGTGGGTAGTGTATCCGACGTCGTGATGACTACGTTCACCGGTGGTGCCTTGCGATTTGCCGACGTATTACTGCTCACTGTGCTATCCTTATTGATTGACGCAGGCTCTGGGAGATTCGGCTCACTCGTCGGATGACTCGGTGGGTGAAGGCTGAAATAAGTCGAAAAAATGGGGTTATTTTGCTATTATAGTTTTTTTATAAATCAGTTATGGGTTGTTTTTTTTTTAAATGATATTAATTATTACAGGGGTTTCATGATCATCCTACATGTTTTCCGTTACTTTTATCGTATATAAACATTCATTATCATTATAAAAGAAATAAATTAAATGAGGAATAATTATTAGGTATAACTTTCAAATGTTTTACACTCAGAATATAACTATCTTCAATGAGTATATAGGCATAAAGCCATTTAAACAATTGAAAATTCCGAAAACTTCTTAGAACTGAACAAAATAATGTACTTATATAGATGGAAGTCGCGAAAAAATAATACAATTAAAAATCAAATATTGGAATCGAGTAAAGTTATTTAGGTTTTCAGTCATACGTCCACATTCAATCATATAACTCACCCCATTGCATCACTCTTGGGCGGTTCGTTCATCTGCAGCTGGGCGACTTGCGGTCCCAGCAGTTGCTGCGAGATACCCATATGCTGGTTCTGCGACTGTGAGTAATCAGGCAGCTGGCCGGTCATCCTATCCCCGTACAAGCCCTCTCGCAATTTAGCAGTTTGCTGCTGCATAGCAGCCAAAGGCTGCTCCAGTCCACTGCGATAGAGGGAGGATAGAGCTGGATAGGCAGCAGCCGCACCCGCGTATAAGCCTGGCATGTGTTGACCAGCAGCAGCGGCTGCTGCGGCTGCTGCTGCTGCCGTTGCTGGATCCGCAAATGCCATCGGGCTGTTCTGGTAGTAGGTTTGAAGGACAGCGGCGGTGGCCGCTGGTGAGGGGTATACGAGTGGCGAGTACGGATGGCGCTGCGTCGCCGCAAACAAATTCTGTGCGAGGTTTGGCGCTCGCGCACCGGCCGGTGTTGGTAACGAGGTATTGCTATAGTTCGCAAAGTCTCTGTAAAGTTGGTTGCTTCGTTCGAGAATTTTTTTCGAGGAAGAAGAATGAAGGTTAATTGTTAGTTGTGGATTAGAAATTTGTTAGGTGTCGTTTGTTATTTTTACCTGTAATCCTCCTCGTTGTAAGCAGCGTATAACTCGTCTTCAAAGTTTTGGTTGAGGTTTTTCTGCACAGGATTTGGCTTTTGGGGCTGAGTTTCCTTACGCGCACTTATTCTAATCAATTCATCAAGCTTCGATATCATGGCTCTGTGCTGTTCGCGATTTTGTTCTTTCAACGATTCGACAGAATGTACGAGTTGACGAATTTGCGCGTCCAGTCTTTCTGGACTTGGCCGTGCCTCCTATAAGAATATTATTGTGAATCGCAAAACTAATGATTTGATACGCTTTTATTCCATTATTAAATATACTTAGATTAGATTCGATTAGATTAATATTTTTTTCCCATTTAGAAAAAATTACAGATTTTTATCCTGTCATCCCGCATTCACCCAGGCTTATATGCCTGTAAGGAGGGAAAACTTACATTCCGATTTCTGGATACCTCTAGCAGATCTTGAAGTCGACTTCTAGATATTTCTAATATATCGTTATTTTGTCGGGGAGTACTTGCTTGCCTTGGCGTACGCCGAGCATTTCTCATTGGAGTTTGGATGGAATTATTCAATACTGGCAAATTATTCATAACTACAGGATGCTCGTCACTTTGTGCCGAGGAATAACTTTCTTCAGAAACATCATCACAATCATTTCGGTTGCCTACAGAAATGGATATCAGTAATTCAATTTTGATCGATGTCATCAATTATTACGGCTTAAACCTTAGATTTTGATTTAGAAGTTACTTACGATCAGGATATAAAGTATCGGGGTCGATTCTCTTCAGTTCGTTTTCTATTGCAGTTATATGTGTACAAAGTTCTGCGTTTAATGGATGCCTCGGATCAGCCTCAGGACTTCGTAATCGATCCAAAGTGAGATAGAAGCAGTTTCTAGCCTTCGATAAAACGATTATGTTTTGAGAACGCATTTCTGAGGTGACGTTCTCTCTTGGTAAGTTATTCAACGTTTCATCAGCTAATTTTTTATAAATCTGAAAATCGTTTACCGTTACTAGAATAAGCTATATTTAAAAAGTATTAATTTTATTTTTACTTCTGTAAAAATAGAACCTTTACCTTTCCTTGTTCAAATGATGCTTCTGGACATTTTAGAGCTTGAAGAGCTTCTATTGCTTGCTCATATAATTTGTCCCTTACAAGTTTCTGAGCCAATAATAATTTTCCTTCTTCTATAGCATGAGTTAATTCCATATTATTCATTTCTTTTCTATACATAAATCAAAATATAGTTGAATAAAATTTAAAACAAAAACTTTTTAAATAAAAAAATTTCTAATATCATACCCTATATACTCAAATAACTTCATATGTGGCGTGCGAATTGGCTGATTGATTACCAGTCTTTCAAGAAGAGGAATAGCAGCTGACCAGTATAATTCTGCACGCGACTCCAAAGCAGGAATATCACTACTTTCACTCTGTTTTTCTTTTAAAGCCTTTGCCTAAAAAAAGTTTGTTACATTTACAAACAAGATCATGAAAATAATTACCAATTATTATCGGAAATATTAAAAGTACAAACCCTGTGTTGGAATATTCGAGCTAAATGAACTAAAAGAGTGGGATGTAAACCATGATTACCAATGCAACGAACGACTTCTAAACCTCTTTGAATATTTCGTCTAGTCTCACTTATGTCATCTATTGGTTCTTTGCCATACATTTTGTAAGCAGCCGACCACCTGTAACCATTAATGTTATTAGATAATTTACTCGAGTATTTGCCCAAATAAACGCATGCATTATTCATCACACTAATATTTAATTTTTTTTCGTTTTAAAAATTAATGCATACCATTTTTCCTGATCTTCACTACAAAGGGGATTCATTAGATCAGCGGGTAGAGTTGGTAATCTATCAGGGTTCAATAGATTGTTTCTTTGTTGTTCTTCAACGACGGTGGCCGAACACATAACTTTAATAAAAGAAAAACAAATGTATATGAGTACTCATTAAAGCTTAAATTATTAGCTATATTTGAATTTTGTGAGAAATGTACCTGCTAAGTTTAAAAATGCATCGATATCGAGTCGACTGAGAGTTACGGGCGAGGCTTGGTTTAAATTGTATACAGAAAACTGTAGCTCCGGAAACAAGTGCGAGGTTAAATTAGGTAGAGGTCCATCATGTCTGCTTGTATGATTGCTATTGTTTTTACTTTTGAGGCCTGGCCATATCTGATGATGAAGGGAGTATGGCCAAACTTCTTCAGCCGCTAAAAAATTAATGATATATCATTTTTAATAAATCAGAAAAGCAAAACTGCGTTTCATATGCCTTTAGATTACATTAAATTTCAAAACTGAATAACAATTCTTCTAATTCTTGATATTCAAGTCAATACACAAAGACTACCAATTTTATATTCAGACTAGATCAAACGCGCGCGTATACTCTGTACTTTGCATATAAATTCCAAAAACAAGGAAAGAAATAACCTTATAATAAAAATATAAACAAATAACATCATGTTGCCATGCACATAGCATGACAACGCTTACCATCAATCAAGAGGAATTAGTAAATAAAATTTCGTTTGAAAATCATTTGCATACCTTCATCAAATCTTTTCAATTCATTGTGTGAGATAAGTCGAAGAGGCGGGTTCATAGCATTATTGTTCGTAAAATATGAACTTCTTATTTTTTGATATATTTTAGCCACAAAAATTCTCTGTGAAATTTTTAAATTTTATATTAGATTTTATTGTAAATAAAGTAGTATATTTGCATCACTGTTGTAAAATTTTGTACCTGATATATTCTTTCCCTCCAGGAACCACCGCAGAACTTTTCAATATTACTAATAAGCTTCTTTTGATTGCCTCTAGCATAGTCGTGAAGAACGTGGCCTGAAAAATTCAATACATTTTTTTTTATATTTTTTTTTTTATATATTTGAATTAAAATTATCAAATAAGGTTCCTTAACTTACTAGCTTGACTGCAGCGGTAAGAACCTTCGCGATACCAAATTTTTAATTGGTTTTTCAATGAATTGTCAACATGTACAGCCCAAGTTGCTGTAAGATCAATAGGTTTAACATGCATTGCAGTGAGAAGCAAAGGAGCACACAACCTGCCAGCTTCACTCCAACTGCTTTGTTCACGTTGTGTATTTTGCAGTAACAAGCATGCCATATGGAAGTGTAACTGACCCCACATGTGCAAGAATATACTTTCTGTCACAGAAGGGTAGCTTGAAAAGCTCTGACCTTTTGCTTCAAATAAGTGCTGATCAAAACTATGAGAAAAGAAAGGATTACATAATATTGTATTCAAACATAAAAATTTAAAGTAAAATAAAGTAGATATCAGAGATATATAAATTAATGTAGTTTTAAATTTACTTATAAACTGCTTGAATAGCATCAGAAGTCTTTTTAAGTGTACTGCCTTGCTCTTTGAGAGCCAAAGCTGCATAGCGTTCTAAAGATGAAATGTATGTAATCCAAAAGTCCCAATTCAATTGTCTACTGGTTTTACATTTTAAAAATAATTCACACAATGCTTGATACCAAAGCATACTATCTCTATGAAGATTTGTAGCTTCTATTTCAGTAGCATGCTTATAAGCTTCATCAAGTTTATTTTTTTCCATGTAGTGCTTTAAAAGTTTTATTCGTAGATGAACATCATTTGGTCTAGCTGCTAATTCCGCTATTAAAAAGAAATTACATTATTAGAAAACTATTAGAAATATAAAATTAAGCAAATCTAAAATCAATTTTTAATTACATTTAATTAGTTTTTCTAAGTCTTCTTCACTATTTGTGGGTTTTTCTATTGACAAAATTTTTTCTTTCAATTGGAAAACTATTTTATGACGAGGAAAAAGTTTGTCAGCTCTTTCTGCCCAATACCTGGCACGATTAACATCAATCCCTACATCTTGATCTGCCAGTAACTCACATACTGTAGAAAAAGAAAAGAATTAAGATAATATTTTAAAGTACAACATTATTTTAATTTGCAACCTTAAAATAGTTTACCTTTTAGAACAAGGTCTTCTTGTCTTCCATCAAGTTCAAAAGCAACTTTGTACTGAACAAGGGCAGCTTCTTTCTCTCCAAGGGCCTCAAGAATTCGGCCCATGAGTTTGTATGCTTTTGCTTCTCTGTGTTCGTCCACATAACGTGAAAGGTAACGCCTGGCTGATTCATAATCGCCAACATGATAATATAATTCAGCTATTTTATAACAACGCAAGGTTTTCTGAAAAGAAAATAGCGTTTAAAATATTACATTTATACTTTGATTTGTTTTTTGGAGCAATCAAAGTCTCAAAGTTATCAAATAGCTTTTAGAGATCTTTTAAATAAAAAATTAAGTATACAATAATGAGACTTAGAACTATATTGTTTAAGTATAGAAAGGATCTAATCTAATTTGACGGTTCAATATAATCTGTTTCAAATAGCTATACAAGCAAGTAACATCTGGTAATACTTTAATTTTAAAAACAAATTTGCACATCCGACTTTAACTTTGGCCTGAAATTCTACAAAATTTACAGCAATGGATCTCTCTATCAAGTACAAGCACCAAAATTCCTTTTGGAGTCTGTTCTGACCTAAAGCAGGGAAAATTCAAAATACCTCCCCCACCTGATCGAATTCGCGACATGTTTTATTTCTCCCTTATCTCAAAGGTGACTCCTGCAAACGTTTCCTGGAACTCGGAAAAAAACATTTATTTTCATACTGTGTGCCTTATAGCAAATCACGCGTCATAGTTCCCGTGAAAAACGCTTCGTTTTTCTGGAGCAAACATTACGCACAGCGAGAGCGCGGGAGCGACATGAGGTAGCATATAATACTACATAATAACGCGGCCAGTGTCTCATCCTCTTTCTCTCTCCCTCCCTCTCTCTCATTCTTCGTCTTCTCGCAGTCCAACGTCCGAATTTGAAAATAGCTCAGACGTCACCAGGACGAGGTAGCATAATACCTGCACAGCGATCGGAGCAACGTGTACACGTCTCTCTTTCCCTCTCCCTCTCTCCCAAGGGCATAAAATATAGAGACACATTGGCAATCAACTTACCTCGCGTTCGACCCGGAGCTTACGAAAGATGTCCTGCACGTGGCGGTCGACGTCCTTCTTCGTGCGGAGCATCCTCGCGTCGTCGTTGATTATTCACGCTCGTTGCGAGTGCGACTGCTGTTGCTACTACTGCTGCTGCTGCGTCCCAGTCCTTGCTTGTGTATAGTATAGAGAGAAAAAGCGCGGGCACGCGCGTGTGTCCGCCGTAACCTCGCCGCCGGTCGACGATGCGCTACAAAATTTCGCCGCGGCGGCCACGGCGCATAATACCTTCGATCTCGTAGATTCTTCACACACTCTCTCTCTCTCTTCTCTTATCAATCGGCGATGAAGCTCTCCACTGGAGTTCACTCATTCGGCGACGACGACCGAGAGATCGAACCAGAGAGAGAGATACACACACGGGGAGACGCACTCTTGTACTCTCTTTTCTTCTCACGCTACAGGCCTGAGCTCGCAAAGGGGCCGTTACGCGTGCGTGTGTGTGCACGGAATCACGACGAGGTGGCGATCTCGATTCTCGCGCTGTATACTCCGATACTCGGCACGATATATACGTGTATGTGTATATACGTATATGTATGTACAAAGCAATAAGCAAGCCGGAGGTGAGAGAGTGATGTGATAGTAGATGTGAAGGCGCGCTAGTGCGCGGACAAATGCCGCTTTTGCCGCGCGGTGGTGCGCGGGGATCTGGGAGCTGGGACTCGCGCGGGACATATACACGTGGAAATGTGGAATCGTTGGTATCTGACGGTCAGCCGGCGAGAAAGAGAGACTGGATTATTTCGCGGGTGCTGCGGAGTTTATTTATGTTAATTGAATTAAGTTGTTAACATAAAAGTACTGGAAAGTCATAAGGTGAGTTGGAAATCAACGTGTTTGATAACTTCTTGATTGGCACAGTACGACTTGAGTATGGCTAAATGTACCTAATAATGTTTACACTTTATTAGTGTTTTGATATGTATTTAAGAACTATTCAAGTATTTCTTCACGGTTATGTTATTTAGAACGATACGTCGCCAAATTAATTTAAATAAATTATTTTAGGATGATTAATAAGTTATGTCATTAATTTTGTCAACATACATCGAACGTTAAATTATAAAGTCATTTATATTAAAAATCATAATAACTTGTACAGGATGCTAAATTACTCGAAAGAAAATCAATGGTCTTGGATTATCAACGTACTAATCCTATTATTCCCCCAAATATACGAAATATCATCGTAATTTAATTTACGTATACCTAACTTATAAAAATAGAAACTCAGTCATACTTCATAATTATTAAATTATAGTCCACGTTGCATTTGCGGTTCGAAACTGCTAAACTCTTGATAATAGGAACATAGGTATACTGACGCTCTGTAACCGTAATGAACTCCGTCACTTTCGAAAGACTGTTTCACAATTTCGTGAAAGCAAAAAGAAGAAAGAGAGGCGCAACCGCAGGAGCAAATAATCACGAGCCGCTGCTGCCGGCAGCCATGCGTGCGTGGTATACGTACGGTATAATGGCGGGATTTTGAAATGTTCTCGAACACGCCGGTATATTCCAAGGACGCCATCTTGGATCGAGTGATTCTACGATGTAGCGTGCGGCCGGCTGTGAGGCTGAGGCGCCGGCTGTAATATAATAGACCCTAGGTATACGGTTTTTAAAATTCAAATTATAACGATGTTTTTTGAGAAATAAATAGGTATTTACAGGAAAAAATTACGAGAAAGATGTTGATTTTATATCTTAAAAATATTTGGGTGACTTTGATTACCGCGGGCTTGTTCGTAAGTCGCACATGCAATTTCATGGCATTCCGAAAAGATAGGTCAATCTACATATTTGAAAGAGACAGAGCGTGTAGAGCGACGCGGTTTCGTACCCCGCTCCAGCAACTCGTATTTTTCGTGAATTATGTACTTAATAACGATATTTCGTTTTGTAATATATAATTCACATTTTTTCCACGCTTATCTCAAATTATGTAATTAACATCGATATGGAAAATAGCTTTTATTTGTTTAATTTTACATCGGTGGTATATTAGAAATATTTTTATGTCAAATATCATTTTCTTTTATCTATTTATTTTATGAAAAATTTTTAACTACAAATTTAGTTCATTACGTAAATAATAATAATAAATAAACACTTCCACAGTATACTTGTTTCTTCACATACTAACTCTGTTTTATCAACAGAGCATTTAAAAATAATTTAAAAAAAAAAGTTCCGATATACGTCTTGAACAAATGCGGTTGTCCCACGCTGTCCAGTAATAAGTAACGTTCTACAAAGTTACGAAAACTAAATAAACGAAAATTTAAAAAATTTTGTTCCAGGCAAGAATAAACAAATATGTTGTAGTTTTCTTGCTTTGATATACTTCATAAATTAGTAGATTACTCAGGTAAATTGAATCTGTCCAAAGCGTAAATCGCTATATACTTTTCTTTTACATTAATTATTTTTATACGCCCCGTTAATTAAAGTCAGCGTTAGTATATACAGTAAACCACGCAGTGCAGAAATCCATTGAACAATCATGATTGTCTTCATTCCACAAAACTTCTTAAAATTTTGTTCCCTCCTAACCCAAAACTTCGTCACTATATTATAATATTAAGACCGACTCAGTACGTGAGAATCTCATTGAAGTTGTTAGGATTGCCAGTCTGGCACATGCGGTACCAGTCGGGATCGCGCTGTAAGCTCGAGGCATTGCGCCTGTAGAAGGACGACTGAATAACGGAAGCGGCGCCGTGGCCGACGATGCGCACCGGTGGGTAATCCTG
This sequence comes from Torymus texanus, assembly GCA_036873485.1. Lineage (NCBI taxonomy): Eukaryota > Metazoa > Arthropoda > Insecta > Hymenoptera > Torymidae > Torymus > Torymus texanus. Next base: position 11,168,183 of record JAYJLV010000056.1, read on the forward strand.
TAGACGCCAGCCGAGTTCCCAACTCGAGCAGTAGGGAAAGTAGAAACGGTCCTCTGGTTTCTCCTTGTACCTGCGAATTAATCGGTTTGTTATTATAGGAGTGGAGGGATGAGCTGGGTTTAGAAAGATTTTTATATTATTCATAGGTAATTAATATTAGTTGAATTTTATAATTTTTTTATTATTACGTGTATACTTTTAAGCTAAGTGAAAAATATAGGTACTGTAGTAATTCTGTATAGGAAAAGGTTCATCAATTCTCATGAAAGAACACTCGATGTTTCTCACAAAACGTTTCGGAGCAAATTTATATTAACGGCTATTATCCCCGCAGGTTTTACCTCTCCTTGAAATAGTCCTTCTTACATCGAAACGTCTCCCTCTTGGGCTCGTAAAGAATACCCTTGATAGCCGGCTTGATAGGCCTCATCGGCTCGTAGTTAGCGTCTTTCCCTTGCGGCCTCCACATCGGCAGCGGCTCCTTTTTAACCTAAATCTCATCATTCCTTATATTCCAATTTCATTATCACTTTACCGTACGAAAAAATCACACGACCCATAGAAGTATACGAGCCTATGTCTATATACCATCTCAGCCGGAGCTTTTTTACTACTCTCGGTATGCTTGCGCTTCTGGAGCGTGCTCTTAGCCTTCGGCGATAAGTCTTCCAAGCCGAGGTTGTCGTACAGCCGCTGCTTGTTCTTGATGAACCATTGATTCTTTAGTAGTTGCTCTTTTCGCGCCCTTTCGCGGTGAAACTGCTGGCAGCGCGCGTCGCATACGCCCCCGCGAAACTTGGACATGTCGTGTTGCGGATTTTCAGCTTTGCGTGGTGTATACTTAGTGTTTGTGTTTATTTTATAAGTAGACCGGCATGGTTTTACGGTCGAGAATCCGCGATGATTATTTTGGTTAGTCGTTTGTTTTTGGATCTCGCATTGAATGGTATATAAGTATAGGATATGAGTATTGGTGGTTTAGTAAGTTTCCTATGGTGATTTCATTTGCTTATTATGTCTCTTTCTACTTCGTACAATATTATTTGAAAAACATTAGCAATTCTCGAAAGAATACTTTTCAATGAATTTTTAATTCAAGATTAGCCTTAAGTAATTTAATTGAACGCTATTACTTTTTTTTATAACGTTTTTGAAATGTATATACCTATAATTATATAAAATAAAATAATATATAGTTACAATTTTTTTTAATAATACATACATAGATATTGAAGTTTTTCAAATAAAATAGCATAATAATAGTTGAATTATCGTTGTGTGAAATCATTAAAAAAATGAAAAAGTTTTCATTTTTTAATATTAAATTTTAAATATTTATTATATATTTTACACCTTGAGTAACTTCCATTTATAGTTAAAGCTGATTGGCTTAAATACGTTGATTAACCAATCACGGCTTCAATATAGTGGAAACCATAAACGTTATGATTATAAAACAGTGCAGATGTGTAACTGTGTAAGTGGAAGAGCAGACAACAATCGTGCAAAACCAGAACACCGCCGAAAAACGTTAGAAAATAAATTATTTTTGTAAGATATTAATAAACTTATACGATGGAGGCTGGACCTTCATCTTCAAAAGATGATCAACTATGTAAATTGTAAGTAAATATTAAATGATATATTTTTATTAGAAAATAAATGAGTAAAATAAAATTATAACCTATATTTCATCTTGATTTTTAAAATGTTCTTTTCATAATTATTATTCTTAATGTCATTATTTCCTTAAATAATGTAAATATACAGTTGAAAAATGAAATAATAATGAGTATTTTCACCTGAAAATATAATTATTCACAATTGTTATTACACAATATTTTAAATAATACATTATTAAATATGTTACAATAATTAACGGCATACTTCTACTTATGAAAGTGAAATTAATTATGTTAAAAAATTATATAAAATAAATTAAATTTTGTTTAGATGTAATGAAAAGCAACGCTGTTATGTCTGTCCAAAATGTGGAATTCCATACTGTTCAATTGATTGTTATAAATCAACAGCTCATTTGGAATGTTCAGAAGCTTTTTATAAAAGATGTGTAGAAGAACAATTACAAGTACAACAGTGTGATCCTGATATAAAACAGAAAACATTAGATATGCTTCAAAGAATATACAATGAGGATGCAGATGATATATTAAAAGAAATTTTACAAGAAGATGAAAACTTGGATGATGAAGAAGAACTTGATTCAGATGATGATGATGTAATGTTTTATCTATTGAAATATTATGAAATATTTGCTTTACTTTGTTTAAATTGTTTATAAAAAATAATTTTCTTTCAGGTTCCATCTTTAGAACAACGTTTAAAAAATGTTAATTTAGATGATGCAGATCAACTGTGGTCAGCTTTAAGTACAACTGAAAGACAAGAATTTGAAGCATTAATTCAAAGTGGAGAAGCCTCAAAATTGTTACCTTCATGGTCACCATGGTGGTTGTATTCTTCAGAAAAAAAACTTGTAAAAGATATTACTAAACAAGATGAAGAGCCACCTTATAAAAATAGCTGTCCAAAAATGTTGGACATTCCAGCATTGGAATCATTAACAGTAAGTACCATTAAAAAAAGTATTTTTCTTCTCAAAACAACTATTCATTTTTATACTACAATTTCAGAAAGTATCACCGTTTATAAGATATAGTATAATCAATGCTATATATTCCTATGCATATAGTATTTTGTATTATAATGGAGAACACCATGCTACTCCGTTAGATGCTGTTTATATATTTTTACGATTATGTGAAACTATAAGAGTAAATAGAATATTTAAAGACAACACTTCTGCAGTTGAAAATGTATTACTTGAAATTACAAATGTAAGAATATTTTAAAAACCAATTTGAGATAATTTGTGACTTAAAAAAATTAAAACTAAATGCAATAATTTATATATTTTTAGTGTGATGCATTGTTAGGAGATCAAGAAAGTATTACTGGCACTAAAGAAGCTGGCGATTTAATTTTAAATGGTCCAGAAAATGAAAATAAATCTTTTTATATACTTACTGCTCTCTCTGACCTTCACCAATTGTTACATGAAGCTAAAAAGGAGATCTCCACTAATAAGTCAAAATCGGTTAAGAATGAATTTAAAAGCAAATTTCAATCTAATATTGATTTAGGATCATATGAAATGACTAAAAAAAATCTTACACTGCTTCTGAAAAAAATTGAGTTTTATATAGCCTGGTTAAAATCACAAAGTAAAACGTATGATATAACAGAAGGAGTAAAAATATGAAGTTAATGTAAACATTACAATGTGATATTTTTTATACAATAAATTTTGATATAAAATGAAAGTAAAAAATATTTATACAAAACATAATAAAGATTATTTATATAAAAGCTGTTATTATTTTACATTGTTGTTATTAACAAAAGTTAATTTAAAATGAAAGTATTTAATTTATCTATTATTACTTAAATTACAAAATCAGGAAGAATAAAATAACAAATGGATTTTGGGTAAATAAATATAAATGTACTGATTTTTTAAATTTATGTAATTCGTATGATTATTTTATTTACATTATTGTTACATTTCATATGTTGCGCTACGTTACTCTTCAGCTCAGCGTGACTTTAGTACATATTATAATAAAACAATATTAACTTAGTGGGAGCACGGGCCGTTAAATATGTACATACATATTAGATTTTAGCATCCTTTGTTTTTTCTTTCCTCTCTTTTGATTCATTAACAACTCACTTGCTTAATGATCCATCCGCGATGAGGTTTGTATCGATGTTGCTAAAATTAATAGAAGTATCGAGACAAAAAAAATTATTTATAGTCATACGTGATGCATTCCGTATTTTACATTTACCCGTATACACTATTTGTCTCTTTATACATGTGCGTACATCGTTGATAAAGATTTTGAAAAAAGGCGAATTTCGTTTATACTCATAATAAAAAAAATTATAATTTTGTTTTTTGTATCAACACGTATTTTTAAAGTCAATGTGTTCTTCATTTATTTTTTAAATCAAAATTTTACATTCTAAAAATAAATATAAAACTCGCTTTTAGGTCGTACAGTATGACTTGAAATAAAGCATACATTAAATATTAAACATTCATGAAATTAAATTATATTCACAATATTTGGCACTATTTTATAGTACTTTAAATTTTTTAATTTACAGAATTGTGCAGAAGCTTAAAGAAATGAATCTGAATACATAAGAAACATTCAATCCGCAATGGTTCTCAAACTGTGTACATTCATGTAGAGACGAAAACCATGTATGATAAATTACATATAATTATATATAATTTTCTTTGTTGGATAAATGGAAGGATTACATACAATAAAGCTTATAATGGATCATCGACTTCGATATAAAGGAAATGGCCAGCATTTTTCTCATGATGATCGAATGGAAATGAAGACTAAAAACGTTCAAAGTGTTTATGGCGTGAACGAAAGAGCTCTCACATGATATTACTCCCTCTTAAAGTCAACATCATATGTGTTTGACTCAGTAATCACAGCCATAGGAAGCAATACTGTGGAATACAGTGAAATATATAACGTTACTAGTCGATGCATGTTAAAAAAAAATGTCAATGTAGAACAATATGAATTCCAAAATCGGACATTTTCAATTATTTTAGTTTAATATAACTTCGAATCACTAAATTTTTTTAACTTTGTAAATAACCATATTATTATTAATGATGATAAAAAAAAACAAGAAAACCAAATTATTTTTTAAATATATTCTAGAATTAGAAAATATCTTATTTTCTGAAGTTGCAAATTATAACAATAAATGTTTTAAATAAACTAGCGTTCCAAAAATATTCTGTATTATAAAATAATCGAAAATATCGGAAACTGGAAGGAATTTAACAAATTCTTTTTAAAAAGATATTAACATAGTATATAACATTATTTTCTTCATAACAAAAATTCTATAATACGCGCGTATTCTTTCTCAAATTAATAATGACGTTCTGGCATGCGTCCCACTGTCAACCTTAAACTGGCTTAAACTTATGTTACATAGTTCTTACACGGGCTGGTATTTGACAATCGCTCGACGATGTTGACTTAAACATCTCTATTCTTTACGTATTTACTTCGTTCTTCTATTAGCTTGTGTAGTGAAAAGCTCTATAAAGTCCCATTGAGTCTTGAAATTAGGGTGTGATGAACAATCTAAGCTGCTCACTCATTGTGAACCGATCAAATGTTACAGAATTAGTCCCTGAAATCGTATGTTCTTGCATTTTGATACTTGAGATAGTGTCTTTTCATATTTAACACTTATAAATAGTGTTATGATATGGATAGTAATTGTTGATTCTAAAAAAAATATCGATATCCTGTTTGAAATAAAAATTTAAATAGAAATGTTTAATTTCTTCTGAAATAAAATTTCAAAAGAATATAAATAACAAAATGTACAAAACAGTTGTAAATATTGTAAGTAGTCAAAAAGATTGATAATTTAAATAATAAATAATATAATATGATCAAATTTTAAGATACTTTGTGAGTATAGTAGAACATTTAATCAAAACAAAAAGTCAATAACGGTTGGAATATTCGATTCATATGCGTTTCTTTTTTACAATCTAACGAATATTTTGCAAAATACTGTAAGAATTTTCTAATTATACAGTACAGATATTGCCGATTGCTTCTAGTAAAGTAGCTTCAAAATAGTTTACAATTTTTAAACTAGTTATAACTCAAGTTATTTGCCGTTGACACAATGAAATTCTTTGAACGTCTATTAAACATTTATAAGTGACGCGGTCTATCTTTCTAATTATTGTTACCATTTTTATAACTGTACAGTAATTCTTGTTTTTTCTCCTACGTCATACGGGTCATTGGTGACTCTACGACAAGTCTTCGCATTTACAAAGCCATTTACACCGGATAAAATTTAATAACAATTATTGTTTTATCTCTGATACTGCAGTATATGCAATATCGACAAGAGGTTACTAGATCAATATCTTTGTCTCAATTTTATTGAATTCGTAAATTTTCTTTATAGTCTAAACAGCTTCTAGTAACGATTTACCAATGGTATGTATCTTTGATGGAAAAAGATCTTTTCGTTAAACATTTTTGAGGTGGTGATTCTTACACTGATGACAATAATCAGCCTAACAAAATATATCAGCAAGTCGCAGTGTAAAATTTGTTCAATTCCATTCCTGCTGATGATAAAGTTATTTCGCATTCAGCGAGTCGTAATGTTACTTAATCGGTACGATAAAACGATAATTTTAAGCTTATAATTTACTGCTCTTATCTCATAACGAATTTCTTTAGAAACTTACATCTTCGTCACTCTCGTTAATTCTCCACCTTAAAATCTACCTTCTAATACCAAGGAAAACTTAAAAAAAAAAGAAAAAAAGAAAAAAGTTACAAAAAACGAAAGAAAGCTATCGTGAGTATCGCAAGATCAACCATGAAAAATCTCCTCCGAAAGAAAACAATTTCACTCTCGGACATAATACACGCCTTTATTTTCCGTTTGTTTTTTCTAATCTTCCACCTCTCTCCTATTAAATTAGCCGCAAGTAACAGTATGTACCTCCCTACACCTCTCGTCTCACTCCTTGAATTCATCGATTACATAGGACAATAGGGGAACAGTAGCAGTGGCAACAGCCACGCTTGAGAGGCAACAATCGTATGTACACGCACGTCCTCATAGTCGTCACCGTCGTCTTTGTCGTTGTCGTCGTCGTTATCATTATTGTTCTATTAGCACAGATGTTGGGGGCTTTTGGTTGAAGTAGATACCAGCTCCTTGAAAGCTACTGCTGGTGGCAGTGCTTGCAGTAGCGACGCTTGGACTTGACGTAATCGGCGCAGGTCGTGAACTCGGCGTTGGGACGGTGCAAGTTTGATCCTCTGGTACCTCCAGTGCTAAATTCGAGTCGTCCTGTACCCTTTGTAATAGGTATTTGAAAAATTCGTATCTAAAAAAAAGAGGGGAATGTCGGTGGTTATCTTGATAAATCGAAATATAAGGAGTACTAAACACAATGAAACGTAAACAACTTTTCGTCAATAAGATCTATGTTTAAATATGTGTATCGTAATAATACCCAAGAAGCATGTAATGAGACCCTATATGTAATTTTATCTCTGAAATAGTTTGTTCATGTGCATTCTCTATTGAAATGAGTTATTTTGTTCATACCGCTGATTGACTTTCGATTTGATAAATACGACTTTGTCTAACACAGAAAATTATAGACAGCGCGTTATAAGTTCGAAACGCAGATAAACCCTTATCAAAATTACTAATTATACAAATATGCAGCAATTAGTAATTTATCATTATTTTCATTTTCATTTTCTTTTTCCTTATAATCAAATTATAAGTCATAATAGTAAAGTTTACCGTTTACATAGTTTATAAAACGTTATCGTAATCAAACATCAACTTCTCCTGCGATAATTTAAAGAATATACTATTAGTGATAAGATGTATCAAAAAGCGATAGGAAATTATCATCACCAATTGATAATCGCAAAGTTTAATGACAATATTTGTTCATGACGCGCTTTTAAAATATTTCAGCATTAGGTAGAAGAATTAATTTTGTACATTATTATTACATAAATAAACTTCAGCATCCTCGAAAAATGTCATCTGCTTATAAAATCTTTTTAATAGCCATGTTATATTTTCACCACGAGACTTAAATGTTTAACTAATGTACACGAGTATGTCAATTATAAGATAAAACAGCCGATAAACATAGACATTCGGAAAATACATTCCGCAACGAGTTGAAGCTTTTCGCAGATAAATAAAGCCTTTAATGGCATAATGAATCTACTCACGTTGACCAACAAATGGCGGTGGCTGGCATTTGATAGACGATCCGGGCACTGAGACCGCGGAAGTAGCCAGGTAATCCCCAATACCTGTACACGAGGCCGAGGGCATCAACCATGCCCGTCGCACGCACCCCGGTAACCTGTGTGTTCAGCAGCGTTTTACAGACGTCAAGCGGCATCGTCATCGTCGCCGCGACCGCGCCTGCCATCCCACCTGAAAGGAATTATTTATTTTGTATTTATGATGACGTTTTACTTGAATTCCTATATTTATGAAAATATTTTTTACGTTATTCAAATTCTTTTATATTTATTTAATAATAATTCGAAGATAATTAGTAAGATGTCCGTTTAGGAGTACATACCAGAAAGTACGTGTGCTGTTGGATTATAAGTGCGTTGTGGATTTGTGATTGACTGTGCGAATTCGTAAGTAATAAAGTGAATGCTTTGGAAAGGCACGTTCATCACTAATGTCGTTCGGTAACTCCTATAAAACGCCGCGATGCCTTCTGTCGAGTATATGTGTTTGAAACAGCCCATCACGGTTTTGTACGGCGAGTTCGGCATTTGCATTCGCTGTTTCACAACTGAAATGAGAAAAACACGAAATTGTACGAAAACCGGTAGAGCATTTATCAGGTATAGAAACTGTTATCGATTTACAGAAATAAAATCAAAATAAAAAATTCTTTCTATACTTGTAAATCTTGACATTGTAATAATTGAATATTTTTAAGACTAAACTCATTAGACTTGATAGCAAATTTTTCAAATTGTGAGAATATTTAGTTTTTAAAATAGAAGCACCTCATGCTTGTATTAATTTATGCTTCTTCAATTTGCTTTTCACATTACCTTTAACTGTATAAATTAAATTGAAAAAGTGGAACACAAGTTCCAGCATCAAATATCACGTAGAATGGGAATTTCATCGCCATCATTTGATCATGTTTTTTTTTGAAATTTTTAGTCATCTTTTGTTATTCATACAGGAACATAATACTAAATATCAAGATATCCTGTTGTAGTCGTCAAGGTTTCCATAAAGTAATAATACAATGTCAAAAATAAAATAAAAGTTTATATTGAACTATATTAAAAAATTTATAATTAAAAATTATATAAATAAATAACTAATGGTTTAATAGCTCAGTAAATGAATTAATATAGGATTTCAAATGTTACAAATATTGATTATAAAATTATTTTAGTTATATTTAAAAAATAACTGTAGATTATTCAAATCAGTTTTGAAATGAATAAAAGGGGAACACCAATAATTAAGTGTTTTTCAATATTTGTAACATTCAAATTAAATTGAAATTAAATTGTTTCTATACTATAAAATTATACAATTACAACATTCCTTTTGTATAGCAACTATTTAAATTGTCCATTTTCTAAGGCACTTACTCTAGAAAATACTGTACAGATAAAAATATATACCTTCAGCAGGATTCATAACTCCATCATGAAGAACTGTAGATACAACTCCTGCATATGCATATATTAGGTGATTGTTCATATGCGAAAAGAAATTGCTCTGTGGAAACGCCTTTGTACTCATCATTTTTTCTTTAAGGAATTCATAACATGAAAAGTACATTGCATGTGCTGGACCAGCTCCAATAACCATTGCGCCGATACCTCTGAAGGGCCTGAAAATACCCTCCTGTCTCATCATGTTGCCAATTTCATTAAATATTGTTCCACCTCCACCAGGGCCAGGTGTCAATATTTGCCTCCTTGTCTGTGAATAGGAAATATAGAGGTAAGAGAACTTGTTTGTCTTTAATTTAACTAAGGCACTCAATGACAATATTTTAAAGTCAAAAAAATAAAAATATACTTCATTTTGTATTGGATTTGTACTTGTAATTATTACATAACAAAAGATGCATTTTAAATCAAAATAAACTATCATTAACATATTATGCACTTAATTTTAATTTGGAATATAAATAAATTTTAATTGATAATAGTTACGTAAGCAATTGAATGAACTGTATAATTACCCTAGTATGTATATTTAAAAAAGTATTGTTAGTATTAGAGGTCATTAAATTTAATGAATACTTGTTCAGCCAGAGAAATTTGATTGAAATATTACACAATTAAGGTGGTTGGTAACAAAAGTGGTAATAAAATCAAGCATTAGATAACTTTTAGATTGAAGCTATATACAGTGAATATATCAAGTGAAAAATTTGAAGTAGTTTATATTTTCAGAACTTTTTATATATGTAGAAGTACAACTAACTTTTATGTAAGTCTCAAATGTTTATATATATATATATATATATATATATATATATAAAACAATTAATATAAATGAATTGAAAAAAAAATTATTAAAATAATATAAACCTAGAAAATCTCTTTAGCAACTTATTAAAAAATAAAAAATAAAGATAAAAAGAACTTCAATTTTTTAAATAAATTTAGGTTAAAAGACCTTAAGTCATATCTATAACCATTTATTGATTTTGCAAAAGAATTTTCTATTTCTGTGTAACATATTAAATTTTTTTTATTGTAAAAAAATAAAATAACTTGTGACCCAGAGCAATTTGTAAGCTAGCATTAGTACAGGTTGTGGTTAGCAGAGATTCAGAAATAGAACCTGCTGCACCGTCACTGAAGTATTACATAATCTCTCTTGTTGGAGCACATGCTCGGTAGCGCACATATGCAAATACATAAATTGATACTATATATTTAAACAATGGTATAGATTTACAAGCTTTTTGAGTACAAAAAATAAAAACCTCCTGGTTTTTTTAGCATTTCTATAGAATTATATTTGCTTAACAACTGATATCATATTGTGGCATATCTACTAGTAGAAAAAATGCTCAACCAAAGAAAAAACGACTTTTATGAGTAAAAATTTTGCATTTATGTTTTATTTCGTTATGCTCTGTGATTATGAACAAGTTTTTCATTGTGTAGCCAAATACTACTTTCACATATATACTTAACAATCATGCTTGCATAATAAATAATCATAGCTTAAAATGACTTTTGAGCAAGTTACATATCATGACAATAGTTCATTTTTACAAAAATGAGAAGAAACATAGTTGCATTCTTTTGCAAACTAAATTAAATTTACTGTAAACGTAAATAGAATTCCTTTTGACCTAATTGTGTGTCAGGCAAAGGTACAGATGTGAGTTTTGCAAACCTAACCTCAAATCATTATCTGGCCATCAGTAGCTCCTAAAAAACTTAATTTTGAAATAATGACAGCTAATGCAATACAAAAGAAAAATCTTAACACAGATGCATATTTTAAAGATGTGATTCCCCAGTTGAACATTTCAGAGGTAAGTCTAAATCGTATCCTTATGTTCTTGGAATGCAATGAGGAAAGTTTGCTCCATTCTCAAAGTTGGGTCATAAATTCAATTCTCACTAATCATAATGATTATAGTAAATTTAGGGAGTCATTGTGACTGCATACTATGTCCTCTAACCAAGTACTATGAAGTAATTTATGGAACCATAAGGGGATCTTGCAAAATCATGTGCAATTCCTAAAAAAGGAAATTTTGCAATTTTAGAAAGTAGCATACAATCCTCACAATTGGCTCCAATTTAAAAGAATGTCATATAAATGTAACTATATTGCTACAATATCTGTGATAAATCTCCCATTTCGCGTGATCAATCTAATATATTTGAAAACTCATAGACAAGATCGTTAATTTTCCAGTAACTTTTTGTAGGAGTGTAAAGACCTTTCAACGCCGTCCATGACTCATAAACCAAAAGTAAATTCAGAACTCTTTTAATTTATATTTCAGAACTTTACTGTATATCTATCAATTACGATCCAGCGAGCAGAATCTCCAAAAGTAGCTGTAGATCATTACCTTGACACTGTCGACGGAGTACATGACACAGTGCTCCATGATTCCAGCACAGGCACCTGCCATCATGTGTACATACACCGACTGGGTCGGCAGGCTCTCGTAGTCGTCTGCATTCATCCTGGTAACTTTTACCTCCTGACCTCCAGGTTTACGCTGTTCTTCGAATCCTCCTCCGAGAATCACTACCTCTCTCAATTTCCTCGACACCTGCAATCAACAATCAAGTCCCATCAGTCTCCTCGTACGCACTGTTCTCGACTCGGCAACCTATTTTCCTCCTACTGTCCCGCAATCATCGTGAATCACACATACATAGCACACCGCGAGCGTATACACCAAGCACCCATTCACTCGTGCGAAATTAACTAACAGCCATTAAGTCGTCGTCCATGTCTCGACACAACGTCCGTTGAGAGATGAAGAAGCAAACGTACCGGGAATGTGCGTGCGTACGTGTAGTTACATGCAGCTGAGGAGCAGAACAGCAGCAGCAGCAGTCGCTCACTCGATGAATCTGCCGGTTGTGCGGTGTGTCAGGATCGTGTAGTTGTATAAGCAGACGTCGAGAATCAGCTCCAATAGCTAACGGTCGCCGAGGGCCACATGTGATCGCGCCGCGCGAAAAACGCGTGTCTGCCTGCGCGCGCCCCTGATTTTTCCCGGCTTTCGCGTGTGAGTGTCGTGCACAGGTACGATAGATACGTACCTATATACTCTCACTTTCTCCTTTCACTGCGGACGCAAGTTATATATGTATATATAATGTTGCGTGCAACCCACGCACGCACAGACACCCCGCGAGAGAGTAAGAGAGATCGATGCACTTTTATATTATATATTATCCTTTGCTGCACAAGCACCACGCGCGTATATACACTGCAACTATATGTGTACTACATGTGCCGCACACTTTATTATCGTAAGGTATGATGATACCACCATGTATTTATATAGACACACTATCTCTTTCCCGATGTGGTGCCACGCGGGAAAACAATGTGGTATAGCGAGAGAAATGATCTTAAATATGTAAGAAAATAGAACAGGAATACTTATATGTGAATATACACGCGCACACACTCACACAGAGGTAGAGAGAGATATAGACACGCACACTTATCGTTATATACTTGTATAATACTCCTCCGCGGCCGCGACGACGACGACGACTGGCTGGCCCCGTAGGCCGCAGCAGCAACGCGGCATTACGATCGGGATCTCCACGCGCTTGCGAGAGAGAGAGAGAGAGCCGAAAGGCGACGTAATATGCCGCGGCGTGCGCAAAAAGGGGAGGGGAAGAGAGAGAGAGAAAGAGGAGGAGGTTAGGATTATATATCGCGCAAGCGCTAACGACGCGCCGCGACCACGTGGTTTTTAACGTGCACTGTATATAGCAGTAGCAGTAGCCGCGATCCACTATTAAATACACACGTAAGTATAGAAGTATATAGGTATATACATGTATTGTGTTGTACTACTACTGCGCGACAGACCGGACGGATGGGATTTCCTTGCGATTTCACGTCGATTCGCAATACGGCGCGCGCGATATGTTTACAGGCACTGATGGCTGTATTTTTTTCCTCGCGAACGCGGTTTTGGATTCGCCTGACCGCGCGCTTATTTTGTTTGGGTGAGTAGGTATATAAGTATATTATATATATACACACACGTGATATGCGAAATGTGTGAGGGGAAGAGAAGTATTCTGCAGTCGGCGTGCGTATGTGTGTAGATATATATATATATATATATATATATATATATATGTAACGTAACGAGATGAATAGAGATCTCAGTTACCAGATTGTTCCGGAATATTCGCGAACCGGTGTCGGCTTTAGCGCGTCGTTGTCCTTTTTTTTCTTTGCCTATAGGTTGCAGTATACCTGTTTGACCAAAATTCAGACTGACATTGTGTGCCGTACCAAAAAAAAACCCTCGTAATATATATTATAAATATTAGCTGTCGAATTTTCCGGTATATAGATATGTATATCTCTCTTTAAGGAAAGGAATTGTTAAAAAAACGTATATGTAAAAAAATAACAATGGGATATTATCAATAACAACTGCACATGAATAACTTATACAAGCTCAACGTCAACGTTGCATTGATCTGCAACATTACCAATACGAGATACACGTGCATTTTACCGAATGTAAGTGATCGCTAAATGACCGTAGTTCTTCGGAATTCACTATATATATATATATATATATATGTAAGTGTGTGTGTGTATTATATTGATGATCTAATAGTGATAAACGCATGCGTTGTTGTTACACCTTTATAGCTGATGCTAATCTGAAACTTCTGCAATGTCATGGTCGTAATGCGATGTATATATATTTTTTCAACCTACTCCCACCAGCCGTAAAATGGTAGAAGAGCACTTTAACGAGTCATTATACAAATTGTTCCGAAAATGTATGTTTTACTACATATATTTGGATAGAGGAGAAAATTCTAAACCGAAAGTTCCTTTACCATTTTTTTTTATATAATAAGTAGTTTTTTAATCCCTAAAGTATCAAAATCATTCATTTTTAATAGAAAATGTATATCTATAGATATTGCCTTATAAATATAGATATACATTTACTGTTAAAAATTAACGATTTTTAACAGAACTACTTATTATATAAAAAAATGGTAAAGGAACTTTCGGTTTAGAATTTAGAATTTTCTCCTCTATTCAAATATATGTAAAAACATACATTTTCGGAACAATTTGTAGAAATGCTGAATTTAAAAGTTAATGTTAGTTGTCGCTCTTGGTTTGTTGACAATTATATAACACTAAACGACCTAAGAACATCGTGCATATGCCTAAAATTACAATCGATTTTGCGTTATTTATTTTCAAAAAATGATGTTTCAATGCGACTACAATCAATCTACCTCTTTCATATATATATAACAATAAAGCTACTGGAACGTCATCACGTGACCTGCGTCTACGCGGAAAAAACATGAAATACTTATACACCCGTAGTTATTTTTATCGCGATACCAACAGCGAACACTCGTATATAAGTAGTTCTGGCCGTACATTTTTCGATCGCGCATGTCCATCTCGCAAAATATAATTATCGAACCGAACTAAATGTGCTATATATATATATGCAATAGTGTAACAATTCGCGCGTGACCGCGATCGTACAAAAAGATTCGCAATTTAGGTCATAATGGAGCGAAAAAAGAGCGGCGTATCGATGTACCGAGAGCTATAAGTATATATACACGGCGCAGACGCGCGTTGTTTTATCACCGGCCTCGTATGTGTGTGTGTGTGTGTATGGAATTGGTCGCGTTACAAAACAACACGAAACGAAGTTTTTGTTGTTTGAAATGCCGACTGTAGGAGTAAAGAGTATACCTACGGGGTTTTTAAGGTTTATCGAAGTACTGGACTTATATTTACTATATATTGAAATCTCAAGCAGATGCATATTTGTTTTTTGCTTGAAAATACTATTTGGAAAAAAAATTATGATAGTCACGATGAATCGAAGAAGCCACGTGGCGAAATTTACAACTGAACGTGTAACAGACAATTTTGTTTGTTTTTCAGATGTAAAAGGACTATAATAATTAGATCATAATATTTTTATGTTAATGTGTTAATAAAAGACACGTGGACTTGCGATGAATGTATATTTCTTGTATATGCCTATCTTCTGGGAAATACTACAATATGTTATCGTGTGAAATAGTAAAAATCGAATCTAAAAACATCTTTTGTACTTTACTTGAATTGCTTAGTCATGACATGTTGATAGAACAGAAACATATATATAAATATAGATATAATGTACATAAAAAAAAGCAGCATATAAATGTTGTGTGTAGAAAATATCTTGGTTTAATTAATTGATAGACACCTGTAGACGAAAAAAGCGCCACAAAAATCGCAAAATAAATAAGACAAACTCACGCTGAAAGTGCATCTTCACTCTCTTCACCGCGACCTTGAAATAGCGTCATTACCGAGCGGTAGGAAATGAGTAATAAAGAACACTATAGTGGTTTGACTTGATTATTCAATTTCATATATAACGGAATTTGATTGTGACTTGAGTTTTATAATAACAACGAATCCTTAAACAGATCAAAGAATGATGTTTCAATGAAAAATTGCAGCATTTCAGCTTTCAGTTTATAACTTTTGCTGAATTTTAAAACTTGTTTCTCTAATAGTTTCACTAATGAATTTGAAATCATAAATCCCTGGAAAACGTTCTATTTAAGATTCAATCGGGAAATGCAAATACGTATCTAAATTTTCTTAAAAAAAAAAAAAAAAAAATTACCGCCTTCTGAAAACTAAAAAAAATGACAATGATAATTTTCAAGTTCAAAACATAAAACCTCTCTACAAATCCAATTGAACATTCTAACGACGTGAGTGTCGTAAACTTTTTTCACTCGTTTTTAACTCTGATGAATCATCGTTACCGTTTCTAATTTCGCGCTCTTCGACTAATTGCAGATACTAACGAGGCAGTAAAAAATTTGCAACTTTTTACAGCGCAACAACGTGTATAGAAAATATTATACGTAACGTGGAGCAGTAACATCTTGTACTTTACATAACTTTCAGTAATACAAACTCTACGAAAATGAATTATTTAACCAACTGAAAGAAAATTTAGGCAAGTGTTTTTTAAATTATATTTGACAATTTGTCTAATTACATAATCAATACATCGAAATAATGTGGTGCTCGCCTATGATCATCAGCGAACTCGACGTCGTTCACTCTACTCCCTCTCGTCTACATATACTTTTATAAAATTTACGCTCAATCAATATAGGTATATATACTATATATAAAAAGTGGCACCAAAGAACTCGGGGATGGCTATATATACGAACCTTCTAGATCGAGTTCGTCTATACACGATCATAGCTCAATTGCATTATAGGTATATATGCGTGGCTAGAGCCGTAGTAATTACCAACGTAATTTGTTGTTTGAAAAATTAATTTTTGAACTCTCGCGATTTTCATTGTCGAAGAAATGCCTATAGAAGAAATTCCATATATTTCTGTAACATAACGTATAAGCCTTTCGTATGAATAATTAGAAAGATAGAATTAAAATAGAACATTCTATACAATCTTGATGTATTCCTAAGAAATATTAATGTGTGTGTGTGTGTGTGTGTGTGTGTGTGTGTGTGTGTGTGTGTGTGTGTTTTTTTTTTTTTTTTTTTCTATGGAGAGAGAGGTTGGAGGGAAAAATCTTAATAGACCATGACATGGCTCGTTGATAGGACCATCGAGATAATCCTAACCCCGAGCCACCGTGTGTTGGATTCTCACCAACTAAAACCCTTCGTTTTGCGACTGGATATAGCATCCAACCGCAACCCGAATCCTCTCCGCTCTCC
>JAYJLV010000056.1:11185437-11205942 GCA_036873485.1 Torymus texanus
GTGTGTGTGTGTGTGTGTGTGTGTGTGTGTGTGTGTGTGTGTGTGTGTGTGATATGAGGAGGGGATGGATTAATTGTTTGCGATCGCAAACCGAAATCTGACGTAGATTTCGTAGACGGGAAAAATGCCGTGATGGTAATTATATTTTTGTTTGTACGAGAGTTTCACGGTGAAAACAAATCGGCTGTTTTTGTACGCGAACTAGCGTATTGTTCGTATACGAATGATGTAACGATATAAATTTTATTAGATATGTTTGACGTCTTAGTTTTACTATAAATAAGACGAAATATGGAAGAAGGATAATTCATAGTGTCGAAAAATTAGTCACTATTTTTAATGATGTTATAGATCTTAATAAACCGCAATGCAAATATAAATATAATAATGAAGAAATAAATAGAAATATTGTAAATAAAGTAATTCGAGGTACTTCGGCCACATTAGACGGAAAATTGGTTTTATGCTCCTGCAAGCAGCAGTTTAGAAACAACTGTTAAACATAAAAATGTGGTGTATTTTGTACAAAGAAAAAGTTAAGAACTCCCTAAGTATATATTATCAAATTTTTAGATAAAGTCAAATTGTAAAATGAGCATTTTGACTATGGTCCTTCACGTTTAGTTAATTCAGCCTAATAAATTAAAAAATGTTGTTTTATCATTTTTTTTAAGTAAAATCGACAATACTGCATAAACAGAGATTAATAATAAAATTGGTTAACTGTGCCTTTAGCTGTGTACAGCTAATAATCTTTAAAAAACAATTTGAAAACAATAATTCATAAGCCACATTTTCCATATTTTCTGAGCCTACTAATATGTCTAATGAAGCCATTCCATAAAGTGGAGACGTGGAAATGTATCGAATAAAATTTATGGGCGAATTATCTCGAGATAAACATTGCATTATATTACACAAACAAATATAAGTAAATAAAAATATTAATAGTAATTTTTGTCAATAAATTATCTTAATTTTGTACAACAAAGAATCATACGAAGTGTCATTAATTATATTGGCTAAAACAAGATGTTGATCGTGTCAATACAATCCAGGTGACTGTTCCCGTTAATTAATGGGTTGAGCGCATCGTCATCTTGTCGCATATCCGTGTTGAGCAGGTCGATAAAAACCAAGTAGCTGGGGAAAGTCTTCGGCAAAGTTGCTCGGAACACGTCGTGACAATCTTAAGTGTTACAATAAATAAAACTAAAATCGTTGGTTATATAGATTTAACAAATATATAATAAAAAAAAATACCCATACAAATATTTTTCTCACTTTACACCGCCATTAAGCTATCCACTAAACTTCTATAAACTTATAAGAGCTCCGATACGAATCCTCTAAAATATCATAAATCAACACTACGCCCCAATACAACATAGCTTATAAACAGCAAAGTCGAACCTTCGAATTTCCTCCTTCCGAAGTATACATATATAATCCTCACTCAACCTCCACGCGCAGCTGCATGTGCAATATAACGATGCGACCTTTCTTTCGGTACGTAGGTACACGAGGAACTTGGTGGACGAGGGCAACGGCAAGTTTAACCTAATGGTACTGTGCTGGGGCGAGGGTCACGGCTCGGCTATCCATGACCACGCGAATGCCCACTGCGTTATGAAGATACTTCAAGGCGAGCTCTGTGAGGTATAAACAGTAAACTTTTATAGTGTTTTAAGGGAGATATTGAAAAGTAACATTTTTAAGGGGAAATGTATTGTCGTTTTATTTTTTTCCTGGAATAATTTGACATTTTGAATTTAAATTTAAATGTTGTCGACAGACGAAATACCAATGGCCAAAGAATAACAAAGACGACGATGGTAACGCGCTGACGGAGGAGCTGGAAGAGATCGGCAGGTGTATTTACCGCACGGACGAGGTTACATATATAAATGGTATTATGATTGTCAATATTTTTTATATAAATAAGTATATTTTTAACGATAAATGGTAATGATTATTGTGTATATTCGACGCAGATTCTATTGGACTACATAGAGTTGAAAATTCGAGCACTGTCAATCCAGCTGTGTCGATGCACTTGTACTCGCCTCCGTTCTCGTCGTGCTCAGTGTTCAATAAACAGACCGGACAGAGGTCGACGAGTGTGGTGACGTTCTGGTCCAAATACGGAGAACGCCGTAATAGGGTAAGATTCTTTGGTGCATTTGTCATTGTTCAAAGTAGTAGTATAAAGCCTGGTCGAATTTGTTGTGTGTGTGTTTTTTTTTTTAATTTTTGTTGTAATCTAATCATTTTTAATCTAATCTAGTGTCGTTATTAATCTTGTAATATTGTTGTTGGTGATTTATCGGAGAATTTGGTGGGAGAATTAAAATAATTTTCATATTTAATAAATGTGAAACTACAGGATGTTTCTAGTTATTTGTATCCCACTATGGTTGTAGTAAATACGAGACCAGAATTGTGAAAAAAAAATGAAGATGAATTTCTTTTTTACTTCACGTTTTGATAATCAATGCTGCCTTCATCAGAAATAAATTTTTATTTATTAAGAACAGGGAAAATTATCCTTATTTTTATGTGTAAATACTAAATATTTATTTTTCGATACTCTACAGCAGTGTACGTTTTTATATTTCTTTTCATTTTCTCTCTACATTATGTAACAGGATAATTTTCGTAATATTATTAATGATGAATTTTTCATTTAATTTTTACCTTCATTAGATTGTTGTTATTCATTTTTGAGGTAGATATATAGGTAATATGGGTTTTCCAAAAAGAAGATGCGTTTAAGTAAAAAAAAGTCTTACACGAAATAATGAATAGTGGGCCAACAATGATTTTGTAATAAAAATATATTATTTAGTATTTTGCCATTTGATGTTCTTGCCGCGTTTTTAGTATTGTTATTAATCATTTTAGATAATCGTTATAGTATTGTTTTTTTCAAGTAAACTTTTTTTAGTCAAATGTCTAGAAACCTTATGATATTGTTTTCTTCAATTTGGTGAGTAAATTGTAATTAGTTTTTGCATGAGTTAAAAATAGTTAGTGTTCCGTTTTTTTTTTCATTCAGTATAGGTATGTGTTATTGTGTCGATATATAAAACGATATATAAAGTTTGAAAGGTCAATTTTGTTGGCATTCTGTTTCAATAAAATCAGATATAGGTAAGCCCATTGGAGTACTAAAAACTGTTTCTATTAAAATCTGTCGTTAAATTTGAAGATGTACCTGCAAGAAGACCGACAGATAATAATATGTCGTCAAGTAGAATTTTAAACTTTTTACTTGTTGTATGTATTTTTTTCATTGAAATCAAGGCTTATTAAAGAATGATTGGGTTGGATTACAATAATTTTCATTTTCTCTAAGAGTTTTACTGTTTTAGGCTATTTTTTATGTATGGGTTTTAATTTTTCCATGCTATTTTCGAAAGATAACCTATTATAGAATGAATGGGTCTGAATAATGGTACAGATCTTGTTTATGCTTTTGTTGTTAGTAAATAAAAATTTACAATTTCTGACAAGGGCAACATTGATGTCACAGCGTTAACGAAAAGCAATTTTTCGTCTTATGCTTAGTCTAAGAAAGTGTCCTAGTCTAAGTGATCGTCAAAACCACCCTCCACATTGATTATGAATAATTCCAATACTTTGATTGCAGGATATTCAAGATGCCAGGATGCCAGAAGACAATTAGAATATGGAACAAACAATATGTCAGTCTTTTGTTATTAAAATTGTACTAATATACTATCGAAGGTGCATTTTATGCTGATGTGTGTAAATGTGATAATAACCTGTAAGTTTTGAGAAAATCGAGCTTTTTTTAACCACGAAAAGAAAATTGTGAATACTCAAGAGGATTTGTACTGTACATAGCAACTTTGCAACTATATGATACTAACACTACGCGACATACGTTTTTTTTTTAATAATCTGACATCATGTGTGAACGTTAATGTTTTTACACAGTCTTTTTAAAATAAGTGTATATTTCTGATTTTTAATTTACAAAATATGTTATTTAATGTGAGACACGACAAATTTTATTCATAAGACATATCATTAATAAAAATATTTTTTAATCATATGATTCTTAATAATTATTTTTTATTATATTTTATTGTATATTATTTTTATTGGTATATTTAACACCTGCAAATAAGGAACAGAGAAATAAGTATTTATATAAATTTTTATTCTCTTATATCTTGAATCTCTTACGTAAAATATATGGCGGATATTAAAAAGATTCTAAATATTCGCATTAGTCTGGCACCATCTTTGCATTGATACCCGATAACACTTGCTATAATTATTACCACTATTATCATTCGCTAACAAAAACTCAAAAGGACATAATCGGCAACGTAACATATGTGATATGAAAATACGCACGAACGTGATAGACGAAAGAAAACACGAGATTCTTTTAAAAGCGTCAGGTTACTCAACTTTCTCGTGACCAGTATTCGGTCTATCGTTTTTCTACTATCTTCGACATATGTCCGAATTCGTCATAACAAATGATTAATTTCACTACCAAGTACCAAACCGTGAATCACGTGCAGGTGATCTTATTCTCAATTCGATAAAAACTACTATTCCAATGTACATATTTTTTAAACATAGAATTAAATCAATTTTCCGTGCAGCCAATAAATTATAATAGTATAATTCAATCCTAAAATGCACTCCGATCCTTATTATCTAATCTTATGATCTAAAACACTTGCAACCGATTCTATCAGTACTTTTTCTTGCACAGAAAAAACAATCGGCCAATGAAAATTAGCAGATATGAACGTATGAGAAATCATTGTCTTGTACCGATCGCAACTGATTATGACATACGCAACCCTTACGTGCCACACATACGTTCGTTTATCATTGTCGGAAAAGAAAAACACGACGGCACTTGGCAAACAAAATTAATTCGACGATTTGCGTAATTGAGTATTTATTACATTTATTTATCTGCGAAACTGAACGGTTAGTACAGGTGGTCAACGCAATTATGACCTGAATGATAATGTTGAATATAGCTTTTGAGGGTAGACGTTGGATTTTTTAATTGAATGTCGTAAAATAAGAATAGGAGCTCGAGAAAAAGCTGTAGATTCTCGTTTTTTACGAAATATGGTTAAATTATGGCAACAATGAAAAATTTAATTATTTACGCACCTATGTAATAGAACTGATGTTTTAATTAATTTAATATGCGTATACGTTTTATAATACTTATTATTTATAGTATATAAATTATAGTTTATTCAAGAAAAAAAAAAAAATTTTCTAGAGAATAATAAAAATATGTGAATTATCATTTGAACAATATCAAAGGTATAGATATTGCTTGTAAAAATTAAAAGTGATTACAAATATTTTACTTATTATAGGATAATTAATTGATTTTACATTGGTAGTTTGTAGATTGAATGAATAAATCATTCACTTATCAAACATCCCATTCATATAATTATTATATTTACAAATAAATACTAGTATAACTCATGCATGCATTGTTAGTAGTAAAATTCCCTTATTGTAATTGAAATTGTGTCAACATTCTAATAGAAGGAATAAGTTAAAAATAAAAATATTTTGTTCACATATATAGTGTAAAAACGTTTTTATTGTAGAAATTTTATTTTGACAATCCAATATGTAATATATAGTAGTATTAGGTTTCATTTAAAAAAAATGCTATTATTAAACATTAATAATAAACATATTCATATCGCATCAGATAACAATCTTAATACGTGCCTTCGTTATCATAAGATTCATTTAAATTTATAAATATTATACATTTGTAAATATTTATTTTATATGCATAAAACATTTTTGATATTCCATGTATATTAAGGAAAAATTAGATTTTACTATTATTTAAAAATACTAAAATGTTATTAGTACTAAAAATGTTCAAATTATAATCTGTATTACCAATATTACAATATACTGTCCGAGCGTAATACAGTATGGTCATCGTCATATATTTCAAAGTAAAAAATTTGATCGACAGAATGGTCTAACATATTGGAAAAATTATAATCTAATACTGCACCTTCTTCAAATTCAGTGAAAAGCCCGATTTTTCATTTGTGGTCACGATTTTAGTATATAATAATATACATTCATTTGCTAAATTAAGGCATACGATACGATAACTTAATTTATCTATTACATTTTCCTATTTGTATATCTATTCTTCGAAAAAATAAAAGCTCTATTTTCAAATGTATTTAATTACGTAATGAAAAATCAAACTTGATTCTATTATTCCTAAAGTATAAAATTCAATGTCAGAGAAAAAAATGAAAAACATAGAGGAATGAAAATTTTTCAATTTCTCAGACATTACAGACTTTAGCAATCAACAAAATGTCTCTTTCAAAACTAAATTTGTCATATACCTATTTGCATATAAAATGTAAGACTCTCTATTTCCGGATACTAGAATACCGTGACTAGTATGCATACAGCACTCCGTCTATATTGAATAAATACAAAATAAAAATATTCTACATTAATCTTAAAAACATTAATGGAATGCCCACGTTTCTATAACCATATGCAAAGTGTATACATACCTTATGCATACAATACTATTGACGACTAGTCTGATCATTCCACTTTAGACTATTAGTAAACTATAAATCAAAGATAATGTAGAATATTTGTACACAAATAGGCCTCACAGTACAATACTACACTATAATCGTGATTACGCTAATTCGAATACTTTCGGAATCTTATATATATTCGTCTTATTACGTGTTATTACAGAATTACTTTTCGTAATAATCGATTTTTCTTGAGTCAAAAAACAATCAAAGAATGAATCTTGAAAATTGAACGAGCTCCCTCGTCTTTCCAACTTTCGAGAAAAATCGCATATGTTGATACGATTTCCATACACCGAAAGCTAGAAAGAAAGGCTCGCAGGACAGTTATACATTCCCTATTCCCGGTTTACTCTTCAATCCTATCCAGAATCCAATCCAGATAATACGCCACATTAGTGTATACTCCGGGCGACCCAGCGACAGCGCAATTCCTCCTACCAAAACTAACAATCCCGTGCTGTATCATCCGGGCACGTCCTCGGTATATTCTGACAGTCTGCAGTGGTCCGCCACTGTCACCGTTACAGGAATCCTTATCACTGAGGCCACCAGCGCAAATCTGTTTGTACCAGAGCTTAACGAACAGCTGGTCGCGGTAGGCATGCGCACACTTCTCCGGTGATAAAATAGGCAGGCCGACCTTGAGAAGTACATCGCTCGTTGGGCGACCATCTTCAGTCGAACCCCAACCTGTAACCTGACCAACTTCACCTACGAGGTGCTGACGAGTCGAGGGTTCGAGGGGCAGGCAGATCGGGCGTACGTTCGCTGGTGTGAAGTTCATCGTACCGTTGATTCTGAGAAGAAGAAGAAAGAAGAATATAATTAGATGAGAACAGTTAGAGTAGTTGTAATCTGGTAGGTATGGAGTGGGGGGAAAAAGTCAGGATTTTGAGACATGTGGATGCATAACTTTTATAATGAAGCATCATTTGAAACACCAGGTGAGGTGTACTCATATTAGATCTCAGTTTAATTGGAATGAGAATGCATCTGACGAAACTCTGACGAAACATTTATGTAGATTGTATATGAAATCTTACAATATTTGGTATAGATATCATCTTTTATGCAACAATATAGTTGGGGAGATGCAAAAAAAATATCATGAAAGTGAACATTTTCATTAACCGTATCTTACCTAATCAGTGCAATATCGTTTTGCAACGAGGTAGAAGAGTACATTGCGTGCGAGTGAATTTTCTCGATACCAAACTCCTGATACTGTTCAGCGCAGATCAGAGCCGTGCCATTCTCGTAATTTTCACAGTCCATTTCCTTAGCGAGATTATATTCGCCAACTCTGACGCCGACAAGTTTTAAATCTAAAACATAAACAAGGTAAATAGTTATTATTCGTTGAATGATAATAATAATATAATATTAATAGAACAATTGCATTTCGAGGATTAAAGGTGCTAAAGATATTTTAATCCAGGTAGTACAATAATCATGTGACTTGACCTTTGCTGAAACATCTGCGAACGTTACCTGGATTTCAGCTATAGTTAACTTTAATCCACTTGGGTACCTTTACATTTAGCTGTCAAACAGATGCGGCCATCTCACTTTCTAACGAATCATAAATCGACTTTCCAAGTCGAGCCATAAACCCCAAACTAACCAATTCTCTCTCTCTCTCTCTCTCGCTCTCTCTCTCTCTCTTTCTCTCTTCATCTTTCCAAATTTCCTTATATTATAATATAGATATACTCACTCTCGGGTAGATTCGTGACGCAATGGGCTGCAGTCATGATGTACTTCCGGTTGACAATGGTGCCACCGCAACGGAACTCGGTCCTCGTTGCATTCCCTTCTGCTCTCGGCTCGTCGCCAATTGTCTCGTAGGCGAGGAGTGCCATCCAGGGAAACTCGAAGAGTCGGGCCGTCTTGCCGCCGTAGATGCGCGGTTGAGCAAGTACCGAGCCGCAGATGTCGAGTTCCAGGAAGTCGAGCTTAGACTTGACCGTACCGACGATGGCTGGCGCCGGCGGTGGTGTAGTCGTCGTTGTTGTCGTCGTCGTCGTCCTAGAGTTGTAAGTCGACGATGATTTGTCCTGGTTGAAGCGGTCTATGAATCGCATTACCTCCATCTCACAGCAGATTTTCATTTCGTTCTCTATTGGTAGAAATGGATAATGATAATTATTGATCATAATGGTTATTGATTAAAATTAGAAATGCAGATTTATTTTTACAAAAGAAAAATGATCGTTCAAAATAAAGACTTTATATGTTTATTGGATCTGTTCAACGTCATTGAATCGGAAGAAAATCCTTTAAGGCAAATATTTTCTTTCCCAATAAGTATACGATTCACCTTCCACTCTGTCCTCCTTTCTCAACGATAATTACAAAAAATTATGAAAAATAAGACTACCATAATAAACAAGATAACAATGCAAATCGATAGCACCCTATTCAGGCCGAAGGAAACTCATAATCCTGTCAATATTGAGCACTCGGACATTTTATTGCACGATCAGAAAATTCTGTAAACTCACCTTCGGTCGATCCGCAGTAATCGCCACGCAGCTTGTCGTAGACGCGCCTGGGTGGCCTGGACTCGAGCAATCTCATTACAGGTTCGCAGTGCTTAATGTTGATGCAAATTCCCCGGCTGCCGGATTGCAATCTGCAACCGTTGCCTGCATCTACTACACCCACGCTAACTAAAGTCAACAGCAATGCCAGTTGTAAGACGTACATTTTCGAATGTTTGTGTATACTTGGTAATGCGTGAGACTGTTCGTGATATTTAAAACTGATGTATACACAGATGCGACAGAGTTGAAAATTCAACTACTACTGAGGTAGTGCTACTGTCGCGTACAAAAATACCTGCGTAGCATAGGTATATATGCGGAGACCGAAGGCAGAGCATTGAGGAGGGGGAAAGGTTTGGGTCCGCATGAACGAGGAGAGAGGGAAACGTTGGAAGTAGAGGAACATGGATGCGGTAATACGTTCCTCATGCTAGGCGATAGCCGATGGGTAATGCCGTCAAGCGGATATAGATTAAGACTCGTCAGGTTTGTGGTTCGATCGAAGTGGAAATGCTCCTAAAGCAAAGGTGCTACACTATTAAAATATACATAGAAAATTAAATCATTTTTCCTGTTCATTGAATCATATAACTATAGGTACTTATCGTTTAAATTTAAAAACGAATGATTCATTAAACGAAAATCCAACATTCGTTTTCATAGAGGACTTTCGTCCAATGCAGGGACGCTAACGACGAATATGGATTGGAGGTGTGCATATGTAATTTATGCTCAGAATCCATGCATAAAGAAATAAAATGTTCAATAGGCACAACGTACATAAAATCAAATGCGATTGTGGACAATCATTTTTTTAAAGTACGTTTAGATAATATCAACGAGACATATCAATAGCAGCAATTACAATAATGTTCCTTGCAGGAAATATTTTCTTGCTGGCACCCTTTTCATTGAGTATAACGAATTCATCAAAACTTACTTCCCAGGAAGTAAAAATTTCTTGTAAATTTATGATATTTACAGAAGTGAGAGAAGTTATTCCAAATTTTGAAGGTAAAAGGCAGTCGTTATTTGTTTCAGTAAGAACGATGATATTGACGATTCCATCGTAAAAAAAATTGTGAACTATATCCTTCTTAAAACAAGATTATAAGAAACAAATAAAATGTCAATTAAAATTTTATTATGATTCATTTTTATAAAAAAAGATTTGACAATATTGAATATATTTAATAACATATCACAGTACAAATATTTCTAATGAATGATGATATTGCACTGCTTTATAATTATTTAAACTCCTTGAACTATTTTGCAATGAAATAGCTCGAATATGTTGTAAAAAAAGCAACTTGAACAACACGTGAATAGTTTTAAATAAAATCTTTAGATGTACATTACTTCCTCCATGTCCGATTTCCTACTATTCATAATAGAAAAATAATGCGAAGAAAATGGAGTATGCAAAAAGGCTTTTGCCCTAATCAAAGGTCTAAATTTTAGAAAATATCGGATAAAAACTTGCGGATTAAAATTTTATAATTTTTAATCGAATGAGCTACCTGGACACTTTGCAATAATTTTCTCCTCAGAAACTATGCAATTTTGAACAAAATGATAGAGCTTTTTTTTCTTTAAAATTTAAATCAGAATCCGGTTATATTTTTTTATTTTCAAATTTCAAATTTTTTCGATTAACGATTACCATATCCACCATTTGGAACCATCGATTACCATCCCTCATTTTGAATTTTTTAATTTAAACTTCAGTTTCATTATCAGCGAACCCGAAAACATAAAGATATGATAAAAGCTGTTCAATATAATTTCCAAATTAATTGTGCCCATAAGAAAATGTTAAGGAGGGTATATAGCGATTTCTTAAGAAACTTTTGATAAAATTTGCAGACGTCAATGTTCTTGATACTATCTACAATATTCAAATTTAAAAAAGGCCGTCGTAGAGTTCGAGAAATCATAATTCATCAAATTGGTCTCTTATACGCGTTTAATACTAGAACAAACGTCTTTGGAGGAAGGAATTCTATTCTGAATTTTTATTACAAAATTCAGAAAAGACTCAGGAGTCACTGCACCTAATTTCTGTTTAGTTTATAAGCCATTTTAAATGCAGTCAAGCAAATCAATTGACTTCGAAAATATCATTTAGCATTTTTATTTCTATCAAATTTTTTGCAACGTCCTGCAACGTCTTATTTTCAAATATTGTATTCCTATCGAGATCTCATATGAAATATAATTTCCATCTTACAAACATTTCATTATATGATCTGAAATTATCTACAATTTTAATTACAATATTGAATAATTTATTGTTAATTTAAATGAATTAATTAATATAGTGTATAGATAAAAGACAAATTAAACGTCGTTAGAACATTTTAATAATGTTATTATTAAAGAAAGGGAAATAATAATAATAATAATGATGTGTAAACAAAAAGGAGCTCACTACTTATAGTTTTTTCTCTGAATCTTTCTAAATCGTCAAGGAGCGCAGTGGTGCTATAATACGAAAGCAAGTATTGTTTCCTTATTTCTGATAATATATCAGTTGTAGACGGCGCAAAGATCTAGCAGACGACTCAATCAGCTGATCATGACACGCGCTTGTACACATACATTGATACGTGTGTGTGTATATATATATATACAACGCGCGAATCTCACGTTGCTACTCAAGTCAGTGACAACAGAGGCCGAAAAGCGTATAGCAAAAACAGTTCGCCTAACTCATCGTAAAAAAGTTATAAGTACCTAAAACGAGACGAAACACACGTGCGACGACTTACGTAATATAGCGCCGAATCTCACTGAATAGAACGAACAATCACAGAAACCCCCGATGGCGGCGGCGAAGGAGACGTGGACGCATCTGCAACGAGTGTGCCGGTTGTACAAGGTGATACTGCGGTTACACCGGGGCTTGCCAACCGAGATCAAAGAGCTCGGCGACGTCTACGTCAAGGATGAGTTCCGTCGACATAAGGGTTGCAACCCCGCGGAGGCCAACGTCTTTCTCAACGAATGGGCGGTAAGTGAGATAAAAAGAGGTTACGCTTTCCTAATATCACCGTCACGTGCGGATTCCTACGCGAAATTCGTCTGTTGTTTTTAGTTCAGATGTTTATAAAAACCATGTTCTTGCGTTATTGTTTGGTGAGATTTGGTTTCGTTTATTGTCAAATTTGAATATTTCAAAATTCTCATTTTATGTTACTATTTGTAAGATTTTGTAAGTAAATGTGTTAAATATTGTTAACTTGTAAGTAATTAATGCACGTTGTTTTGTAATAGGATTATGCAATTAATCTGTCAGAGCAGCTTGGTTTGCGAGGTCCCAAGACATCAAAACCTTTAGGGTTACCGCTCCAACAAAGTGATCTGGATAAATTCAGAGAGGAGCAAGTTTATCAGTTATACGAGCTCATGGAGGCTGCAATGAACAAGACTAATGAAGAAGAGGCTAACAAGGAATCAAAGGGAAACGAAAATGATCAAAAAACGTGACAACAAGCTATGATCTAGGCATAAGTAAAGTACTAATACAAATGAGTATCTATTAAGTTACTTATTGTTGATAAAGTTATTTATTTTTCAAATGTACTTAAGTATTTTCTTGAAGAAGAAATTGAATAAAATTAAAATTTTCATTTAACATTTTTAAAAATTTTCTTGAATAATGTTTATTAATGTTAATAACGAATATAAATTTAAACTTGTGGTGCCATCTATTTTGACAGTGAATTTCTTTATCTGACATAGCTAGATAGTTGCATCATAGAAGTACATAAGCTGATAAGCAGAAATAGAAATAAGTCATGTGCTATTATGAATTGCAAAATAATTTATAGAAATAAAATATTTTTATTTTAAATCTAATCAGTACATAATTAATTTTTAATTGTTGTATGATACTTTTACTATTGTATTTATTGTTGTAAATAATAAATGTACAATACAGTTTTTCAACATGCATTTTTAAAAAGCTTATTTATAACGATTGCATATTAATTTATAAAGACAATTTTAGTAGATATTTTAATCAGGTAATTTTGAAGATTTCACTAAAATGTTTTAATAGATAAAAAAACTTAATTCAAATAAATTATAAACATCATAACCTATTTACTATTTCATAAATCTTTTTTACAAATGTGTTATAATTGTATCTTCCATAATTTTATTAATTGCATTGAACTATCTCAAAGCCATTTTACTAAAAATGAAAGCTTGGCGTGAATCAGCTAGTCTTATAATTGCTGCACGGAATGGTTTAAAACATGGCCAATCGGTGAGTTAAATAAATAAAGTTAAGATTTTTTCCCTAAAAATTCTTTATGATAGTCATAAGCAATTATTTATTAATCTCTTATTGTATTATTGATTTTTTTTTAGTATGATTATAGTCTATTGTTTTTAAAGAGACATAGAAATGCAAATTATGGAAGTTCTTTTGTGTTTCCTGGTGGAATGATTGAACCAGCAGATGCTGATTTACAATGGCAAAATCTATTTCAAGATCATGGCTACAATAACAGCAGTTTTAATACTTTATTTCCAAATGTAGCAAAACGACCATTAATATTTCAAAACAAAAAAGATGAACTGCCAAGAGAAATTTCATTAAGAATAAGTGCAATACGAGAAACTTTTGAAGAGTGTGGTATATTAATTTGTAAAAAATCTAAATCCAAGATTTCTGAAAAATCTGAAAATTATCCTCGTAATTATTTAAAAATTTGTAAGCATTTTCATATTTATATACCAATTAAAAATAATCGATATCAAAATTGTTTCAGTTTCTGATGATGAATTAGAATTTTGGCAACCTAAAGTTCATTCTGATGCAACAGAATTTTTCAATATGTGTCAAAGATTAGACTGTTATCCAAATTTATGGGCATTGCATGAATGGGGAAATTGGTTGACACCAACTTTTTTTCCAGAAAAAGCTCGATTTGATACTGCTTTCTTTTTTACTTGCTTATCGGAAATTCCAAAGTCAAAACTTGAACACAATGAAATGGAAGAACTTTTGGTAAGTATCTTTATGACATAGTTTAACAATTTTTATAGTTATTGCAAAAAATAAAAGCCATCTAAAGTAGCTAATTTTTAATTTAAAGTGGGAGGAACCAGATCAAATGATGGCAGCATGGAAAGATTCCCTACCACCTCCTCAACAATATGAAATTACAACAATATCAAAATATAAAAGCCTTGATAATTTGTTAAATTTTGCTTTAGAAAAAGCAAAAAAAGGATCTCAGTTATACTTACCTGTAAGCTTGCATTACATTCAAGTATTTGTTTCTATATATGTTTCATATAATTTAAAAAAATTTCTAAAAATTACTTAACATGTTCAATGTTTACATGTGTTATATAGGTAATTATTTCATATTTTTAATATCTAGTAATTTAATATAATTATTATTTTTAATTGAATATAATCTAACAAAATATTTTAAAATATTTACAAGTTCTCGCATTGTTTCCTTATCAATCCAGTATTTCATTTAAAAAAACTTTGATATAATTAGTTTAAAATTTTATAATAATATCCATGGAATATTTTTATTTTAATTTAATAGTTTCAAAATTATTGAATCAATTTATAAATGTCCTATTTGAAAATTCCACTATTCTAAAACTTGTGATTTTTAGATAAGAGTCATGTTTCGTGATGGAGTAGTGCATTTACTTCCTGGAGATTCAATGTACCCTGATAAAGTGGACTTGTATGAAAAAGTACTTGTAGATAAAACAAATATGACAATCACAGAATTTCGAGATCTATCTTCTAATATGAATAGACAAGAATTTTTAGATGATCCAAAAAGTGAAGATAATGTCTCTTCAAAATTATAAAACTTCAGTCATACTTCTGGAATTACTGTGATAAAAAGTTTGTTATAAAAGTTGTATACATATAATTATATATTTTGTAATTGATGTTGCAAATAAATGATGCTACCTGAATTTTTTGAAAGTGTGCTTGTTCATAAAATAGTATAATAGTATAATATATTATAATTCACTATTTTTGAGAAATTTTTTAATTACAACATACAACAAAAATTATAGAAGGAATATTCAATATAATAAATTTTACAATTTTAAAAAGTAAATTTGTTATAACAATACTAAAATTAAAACAAAGTTTTGAATAAAATCGAAACAAATAAAATTAATGTTCCCCTTGTTATTTGAAAACTATAAACAGAAATAAAGATAAAAAAGCTCTATATATATACTTATAAGAAGTACGTCAATATACCGTCACCAGAGTTGTAACCGAATCATCAGCTTTCTCAATCGGTAAAGCAGTTCTCGTCCCGGTAGGAAATCAATAAAGAAAAGCGCGGAGGTCCGGACGACCGACGTCGGAACAGAACGAGAGTAATAGAGAGACTGCGCGAATTTTCGCGTGCGCAAACAGGCCACCACTACCTAGACAACCCAGTACATAACTCCCGTCGTGCACCACTCGCCCACCCAACCTTCTAGTGTCTCTCTCTCTCTCGCGCTCTCTTGACTCTTTTTATCAAACAGGAACGCCCGCGTAGCCGACGCCTCGCTGTCTTCAGGGTGCGAGCTCTCAGTCTGTTGTGTCTTGTGTATATACATCACGCACTTTCGGCGTTGGGAAAGATGTCAACTGCCATCGACGAGAGGTACCTTTTTTGGCTTATTTTGTTCCTTGTTGAGGTGTAGGTGATGTGTTGTCTTATGTTTATATTGAACTTCTCTTTTGTTTATTGTTTACAGGGTCACCGATGAGATAGAGGCTCTAAGAGCCATTCTGCTAGACGATGAGCTCCACATTGAGGAGAACGAGAGGTAAGGATGTAATGCTTTATATTGTTATCAAGCTTCTGATGAGTTTGAATTTTCTTCACAAAAAGTTAATTGTATGAGTATTTGTTGAGTTTTATTGAGTTTAATTTGAAGGGATCTTATTTTTTATTATACTTGATTTTTTTAAATGCTATGTTTATATATGTATATAGATATTAAATGAATTAAAAGGGCTTTTAAGCACATCAACATGTACATTTTCATGGACTGTTAAAATTATCTTTTTTTTACATTTAAATTTAAATTTTCAATTTAGTTTTTTATCGTAATAATTACTTTTAAAAAAGAAATATCTTTTTTATGTCTATATCAATGTATTTCTATTGTAATATGTAAATCTTGAACATGATGTAATTACTTTCAATATTTTCTTTAGATCAAATCCATTGGATTTTTATGGGGGTTGTATGTTGATGAAATTCCCTTTCACTTTGCAACAGACCAGCTGTTCCATTATATACTGTCTATATTACCTGCAATTTGTTTTATTTACATTATACTTAAAATTACAAAATTCCTTATTCTATAAATATGAATAATTAATATTGTTTTATTATTTATTTTTAAAGGGGTGAACCTTTATCAATTGAAACACTAGTCTTTCCATCAACGGGAGAAGATTCGCAATCTCAGTATGTGTGTGTTAGACTGATTGTTACGCTGCCATCTGGTTATCCTGATGTAACACCAATTGTTACTCTGAGGAATCCAAGAGGTTTGGATGAAGAAACTGTTAAACAAATGCAATCTGATGCAGATGCCAAGTGCAGAGATATCTTAGGTCAACCTATGATGTTTGAATTAATTGAGGTAAAAAGAATAGATTTTTTAAAATGCAAAAATAATAGTATAAAAGCACCACTGCAATAGATACCATTGAAATTTTTTTTTTTATAATTTTAGCTTGTTAGGGAGCACTTAACAATAAGCAATCTTCCAACCGGGCAATGCGCAGTTTGTCTGTATGGCTTTCGTGAAGGTGATGAATTCACAAAGACTGAATGCTATCATCACTTTCATTCTCATTGCTTGGCTGCTCATGTTGCAGCAGCTGAGCGATACTATAGAGAAGAGCAAGAAAAATTACCATTATGGCAGCAAGATACAACTAATATATTTCAAGTATGTATTACATTATGACATAATTATTGTAACTCAAAAACTGACATAATACTCATAAAAAAAAACACTTCAGGCTCTCTGTCCGGTCTGTCGCGAGTCCATAAACTGCGACGTAGAGAGCCTCGTTGGCGCTCCACCGCCGATCGACGTCGAGGCAGCCACCGATTTCGCCGTTACCCAGGAACTGCTGGATATGCAGCGCCAGATGGCTGAATTATATCTACGCCAACAGCGTCGCGGCGGCATAATTGATCTCGAGGCCGAGGGTGTAAAGCTACTGGTAACGACCGAGGATGATTCCAATTCGACCGATCAACCAAGCCCTCCCGGCACCAGTCTCAATGCCATAGCCAATCAGCCGGCGCAAGTGGTAAGTTTAGATCACTTTTATAAATATAGTCATTGTCGATAGATCTAAGCTATAGATTATTGACGCATGACTGGAAATAGAATTTATCATGCATTAGAGACAATTTGTAAGTTAAATTGTGTTTAGTCCTTTAATAACTAAATTAATAAAACCAGATACAGTTTTACAATATATTGGTATACTATAATTTTTCAGTATATTGTGGATTATAAGAAATTCAAATTCATAAACTAATTTTCTCCAATACATTCACGTGCCCTAGCCATCGAAGCAACAGCAACAACAGCAGCAACAACAGCAGCAGCAAAGCCAGTCCCATAACCATAACCACAGCCAGTCAAGACAATCCCACCAGCAACAGAACCATAATCACCATCATCAGTCTCATCATCATCGCAACCGGGGCCGCGGCAAGGCCCACTACCGGCGCCACTTCGACCGCGTGCGCCAGAACGAAACAGCTCCCAGATGACAATGGGCTGCCGTCGATGAAAACCAACATTATCACCAGAAATGTCATCATCAAGATAAGCAACAATCAGTCAAGCAGCAACAGCATCAACAACAGCAGCTGCAGCTAGTAGATCGTAAAGTACTCGAGGCCATGCTAACAATGATACTGGCCGAAATAATGATGATGTTGATAACTTATGGTAGTAGTAGTAATATCCGTAACCAGCTCCTCTCTCTAGCACTAACTAATAAAGGTAACATTGATCGTCTTCAGCGAGTAAGCGCGGTAATGAACTTATAGGTATTGTTGTTCAGCAACATTCCCATTGCAACGGTGTATAAGATGGGACGTGTTGATTATTGCTATTATTATAATTACTATTATGATTATTATTATTACGATTATTATTATTATTATTATTATTGCTATTATTATCACGTTGATCGAGACGAGGACGCGGACGACTGTTCTCACCGTAGACTGAAAAACGAGCCATGGTGCTTTTTTTTAACAGCGCCGGCCAGACCCAGCTGACCGCGCGTTCTTTCTTACTGATAATAATAATATATACACATCTAGAGACGCGAATACGCGCGTCTACATACGCGCGAGTGTCGAGTTCGGCTGTTGTACGTGTATTTGTAATTTTCAATAGGCAATTGTGTACAAAAAATGAAAAAAAACTATGGGAAAAACGATAAGCGAAAAAAAATACGGGAAGTACCGATAAGGATGCGTAATCAAAAAAAGGTGCACCGCGTTTTGAAAAATTTTTATGGGTAATAAAAAAAAGATACCAGGCTGTTACGATATAATTGTTGACGAAAAAAAAAAACTAAATAATACGGAAGATGTACCGAAGCATCAAAGAATATATATTTATTTTGTACCTTTTAATAAATTTTTCACAGTCGAAACGCGGTATTTGGAAGGGTAAGTGGAAGAGATCAAATGACATTAGATTAATAATCCACAGACGTAATTGTATAATAAAAGTAAATGAAAGATTTTCCATATAGAGTTAAGAAAGATTTAAAAAATTCTAAAAATAAGTTTTTCTATTTGATTTTAAATTTCAAAAGTATTTTTAAATTAGATATTTACTTTATTCCATTTAATCTGATTGATTCTCACTTATTTAGTGAAGTATATTTCATAATTGATATAAATTCTTTTTGAAAGTGGTTTATTATGTTTGGAATGGCACTATTGAACTGAGTTTGTATAAAATCATTTCTAAAATAATTTAGTTAATAATAAATACATATAAAAATAAAAATACACAAATTTTCTCAATGACAGCTTTTAAATAAAAAAAATTATTGATCTAATGTCATTCGAATGATATTTTGACGAACCTTCCATGATTCTTCTACTGTTTATCGCAAATTTTGACAAGATGAATTATTAAATGTAATTCGGTGTCAATCTGTACTTTGTTATAATTGTACAATTTGAGTACGTGCCGCGTTATTTTATCCTTTTTAAAATCAAACGTACAAAGAAACGTATATTAAACTTTAAACAATACTTAAAAACTTCATCTTCAAAATATAGTCAGCGTGATTCTCTTGATTTCTCATTATTTAAACTATGCTTGACTGTGATATTTTCGTGTAGGAGAATTTCCTTTTTCGATTTTATGATGCTTATATTTTTTTATCCACTGTTCTTAGAAAGCGCAATGCGCTTTATTTAGTTTTATGTCTTTAAGTAGTCATTCAGTTAGCTTACGCAATCGCATACATTGTATATTTTTTATTTAATTATTTTAGTTTTTCATATAGTTTTTTTTTGTCGTGGAAGCAATCACATCTTAAGTCATTCACGTGAATTGGGCTAAAGGGGGCTGTTACGAATCAGTATTGGTTTGATACATTATGAAAAAAAAGAATAGAGTAAATTTTGACAATCGTTACTCAATTAAAAACGAATATAACATAATTTTTTCTACCAGCAGCAATACAATTCAAATGAAAGGTAAATTCCATTACTGACCATTATGGCCTTGGACATACAACTTTTGACCAATTCTTGTGAAGTATATTAAAGTTAAATTTAATGATCTTTGTTCCTCTTAAGAATTATTGTGATGTATGAGCTTACGTACTGCGAAAAAAATAAATGGAGGGCAGAGAAAGTAATTGAAGAGATAGTTGAAATATTGTACAAACTTTTAGTGTGGGACACTCCCATATTATATACCGTGCCATGAATGTTGCCAAATATAGAAGAATTTTGATTTTATCAATATCATCAATAACTGCTCCATGCTTGTGAATGTTGCTTAAAACTCATTAAAAATTAATCCACCTCGAATATTTCCCTATAAAAGAATGAATTCAATCTTGATCTAGATAAATTATTGATTATGTAGATTGATGGGATATAAATACCATATATAGCATATATCTAAAATCATAGAAAAAAAGAGAAAAAAATGCGTATTTTTTAAGTTAAGATATTTGGTATTTAATCTTACTTGCTAATTATTTGTGTGTGTGTGTGTGTGTGTGTGTGTGTGTGTGTGTGTGTGTGTGTGTG
>JAYJLV010000056.1:11221172-11243738 GCA_036873485.1 Torymus texanus
TTGAAACTGGACCTTCCTTATAATTAGACAAATGTTTAGGCAAAATTTCATGACGATTCATTGAAAATTCATCGAGAATCCATAAACAACATTTTTATTCTGATGAATATATAAGGCCCTCCCGGGGAGGTCATGCCTAAAAATTCAACTTATGGTTGGCAGAAGAAAATACATATAATACATACAAATAAATGATTTTATAATAAAATTATTGTAGATGCGTGTTTTAATTACTTAATAGTGAATACGACTTATTTTGTGATGTAATTCATAATAATTTGATTCTTTAATGAGATTTTTATTGAATAAAAAGTGATAGAAATATTAAGGATTTAAAAATTTACAACAGTATAAAGTGAGATTAATTATTTTATAAAGCTATCTGATCTCTTTTATACGAGCATGATTCTTAACTAGATCATAAATCATTGTAAAATTACAAATAAGTATTTATATCTATCTTTTATATTTGAATTTATTTTCATTCATTATATTATAAAAAAAGAACTGAGAAGGATTTCAGACACATAATTGGTATTTAAGTAATATTGCCCTGATAGAAATGTTAACCAACATTTGCAAAACTGTTTTTCAATTTTTAAATTAGAACTGTAGTAACACCATGATTATGTTGTTATTGATGACTAATTATTATAAAGAATAATTATTTATGTATGTGAAAATATTATATTACAGATGCTTTTAAATCTAATAATAGTTTTAAATAGTTTTAATTAAATTTTGAATTTATATTAAGTAGAAATACCTCTATTTGATGCTCAATAAAAAAGTTGGTGATTTTTTACCAAGGTAATCATTAAAAAATTAAATAAAGTGAATTTTTCTAACTTGAAAATATCAGCATAAAAGAGTTAACAAATGTATATACAAACTAAACTACTAATAAAAATAAAACTATTTGCTTTTTAAGTTATTTACTAGAAATCTTTAAAACAAGATTTCTCACTTAATTATTGAATAATAAAAATTTCTTGTATTGTAAAAGCAATTCCATGTAATATTTTTTTTAACTTGGCTTTGAATATTTATAATCTTGTTCATTCCAAAATTATTTGATTGTTAAAACTTTTGTGTTTTGAATTCCATTTGATTTCAATATTTGATAATTTTACATTAGAAATCTTTCATCAATTAAGGTCTTCTTTGCCAAATTTCTTTTACCATTTATTCTGCAAATTGCAATGAGTAACTGTGAAATCAATAAAGTCACCATGCACGCAAGAATATAATCCTCAGATACGGCTTGAACAAATATAAATAGAGCTATTTCAAAGGTCCCCAAAGTCCATTCATTGCCATAAAATATAACTCTGTCAAAAGTATTGTTATTATCTAAAAAGAACAATATATATTTCAAATCAGACTCCTAAAAAAATTTCATTCAATTAAAGAATATAAATAAAATTAAAGAATACCTATATAAAATGTTGATTGATCATTATTTTTTCCTATTTCAATGTCACAAAGTTTTTCAAGAAGAAGTCTTTCTTTTATAACATAATCTAAATCTTTAAAACAATGGTCTACAAAAGCAATAAGAAACTTTTTTATTTTTGAATGAGCATGTAAGCTTTTTTCCCAATTCATTGATCCTAAAATATTATGCCTTGAAAATCTACTTTCTCCCTGTGAAAAAAAGTAAATGTTTTATTGAAATTGAAAAAAATTTATTTTTTTTCAAAATTACTTACTGTAGTTTGTACATCTAAAAGTTTATGATAAATTTCTCTAAAAGATGAGGATAATGATGCAATGAAGGTTTGATTTGTTGTTCCTGGAACCAGACCTCTGTGAGCACAAAGATTGTTTTCTTCCTTTTTTAAATCATTAATTAAAGTCTCTAAATCAGTATCAGCATATCCATGAACTGATCTATAAAAATAAATTATAATATTCTTAAATAATTGACTTTTAGAATTTTTTTATTTGTACCACTCGCTGAGGTGGGTTTCATATGCACGCGAGTATAAGTACCTATAGATAGTGCTTATGCATCCTTCGATTGTTTATAACTCAAAAACTATTGAGTTTCGTTTTACGAATGTAAAAACGAAGAATTTACGCAATTAAAAAATAAATATTTCAAGAAAAGTTTCCTTTCGATGCAATCGTTAAATCGGTAATTTGTTAATAAAAAAATTTTTTGTTAATAAAAAATTTATTGTAAAATTATTCGAAAAGTAACTTTTATATTTGTTAATAAAATTTATTTCATGGACCCCTCCGTGCATATAAAATCTCGTTCAGCGAGCGCACAAGGAAAAAGTGACTAGTTACCTTCCATGAATATAATATCCATAATAATCATAAGCAAAAATGAATATACTTATATTTGCTACTGAACAAAGGTCCACAAAATGTTTCATTCGATTTTTGATATACCTTTCGTAAAATGTTATTGAAATAATCCATTGCACACAATAACAAAAAACATAAACCAAAGCTCCAACACCATATCTTAAAGTAAAATTCTTTTCATTTGTAGAGTGATTTTCATTCTCATCGACTTGTAATTCAGGTGTTGGCTGTGTCCAGTATTTTAAGCCTATAATCTAAAAAATATTAAATTCTTTTAGTTTAAAATGGATATTTAACTTTTATTATAATATTGATCAACAAAAACCGCTAGATATTCTGTGAATAAAATATCCCAAAATGAAATATCTAAAGAGAAACCACATCAACAGCAATAAGCACCTCGAGCATGAACAGGGTGAAGATGATTTGCAGAGCGATATTAATCCGCCTCTTAGTCTGTATCTTGAACCATTCATTGGCGACGAAGTACGTTCTCCAAATGCTCACCGGCAGATGCTGTATCCTCTCAGTAGCTCCGACGACGCCATTCTCCTCTTCGACGTTGATCCCATAAAACTCACGGTTCCCAACTGTCGCGATCTTGCCAGGATTGTTGTCCTCGTTGTTCGTCTCTTCGTCCTCTTGACTGGCAGTGCCGGCGGCTGAGCGTCGTTGCTTGGTTGAACGCGCGGACCGCGGAGTCCGGATGCTACCGTCCGCCTCGAAACGATTGCCGTAGAGTTTCTTCAAGGACGTGTGCGGGGAGTCGTAACGCGCGGGCAGCTGAATCGTACGCGGTTGCTCCCAGTCCATGAAGAAGACGTTAATGTTGCGGTGACGGTAAATCAGTGCCGTCATCTCTACGATCTGGAATGAGGGTAAAATATGGCTTTTGGAATGTAGGAAATGTGAATAACTCGTTTAGTTGGGAAGAAATTTTGAATAAATTAAATTATGACTTAAATTTTAATGAAGTAAAAATTTCCTCCTTTTAGTTTTATCGGTTGTTTGTATTCTAAGTTTGCAAAAAAGTAAGAAACCTTTGTTCTGGTGTTTAAGACTAATTTTCGAATATTCAAATATAATTTTTTGTATTGAAACAAATTATCTTCACAGTGATTATATGTGGATTACTCAATTGGACTTATAACTATAGGTATACCAATGACATATGTGTGATTTTACGTATAATTTGCCCCTTTTTCCTCCCGAAACTGCCGACAACATTTTTTTGAAGAAACCATCCACACATGCATTCTTCGCTCTTTATACTTTATAATACACGAGAAAAATGTTGAATAATTAAAAACCGTCTTGTGACACTGTTCTAATCGTTTATCAATTTTTCTTATAAAAATTTAAAATTGACGAAAAATTATTACTGATAAGTAGCCAATATTAAGATTTTAAAAGTACTAATAAATTTTCCACAAGAAAAACATTGAAGTAGACGAATGTTGGATCAAGAATAGAGCTTGAATTTAAGGAATCGTTCAATTGATCGATCCTATGATTTCTTGCTAAAAAAAAGGTTTTTTTTTACTGATTTCATTAGTGTCCTTTATAGGATTTTCATGTTCGAAAAATTACGTCGATACTCACACC
The DNA here is from genome assembly GCA_036873485.1 of Torymus texanus. NCBI lineage: Eukaryota > Metazoa > Arthropoda > Insecta > Hymenoptera > Torymidae > Torymus > Torymus texanus. Next base: position 11,225,097 of record JAYJLV010000056.1, read on the forward strand.
CGCTTAATCGTTTTGAATTGGAGATTTTCTTATCTACTTTTATGATCTTTTCTGTCTTTTGTCATACTATAAATACTTTAAATGTTGCAGCCCGTAGGAGAGGCATGATTTGTTCACAAAATAGAGTATATTTAATTTTTAAATTCTGAAATAGACTTTCAACCCCTGTTAAAATCTGAGTGTGAACTCATCTTTTTAGTTATTTTGATTAATTCTTTTAAAATTACATTCTTTAATCATTGATTTGAATTATTTATCATAATCATATTAACAATGTATATTTACAATTTATTTTTTAATTATTTAAGCGTTAAAGTCTAGTATTGCGACGTTCTTTCGTGTTTCTATATCTATAAACATACTCTTTCATTTTTATTAAAAAATAAATTTTTTTTTATTTATTCTTTTCAATTAATAAAATTTTATTGAAACCGTGTTAAAAACTATTAAAACTACATCTCAATACCTAATAAGGATAATAGTATTTGTCAAAATAATTTCACGATTATATTTAAAAATAGTATACCTGCAGACAACAGAGTCTCAAGGGATTAAATTAGAGGTACCTACCCGGCTACTGGTTTTAAACTATACCTGAAGAGCCCTTTTAAAGTCCCAACAAAATCTGTTTCCCAAATGTACAACCATCTGTTATTGTCAGCCTCATATATCCATTGGTGCAGGTCAAAAATAAAAGAGACGGGGAATTTTGGGAATTAAAGAAAAACTGACGACAGTAAAATTAAACGGTTGTCCGTTGCTCGGCTGGTGCTAAACTATACTTACTACATCCTTTATTTTATTACCCCGGCAGGAAAATTCATTACACATGAGGACTAGTAGACAACCGCATCTATTGTTTTTACAACTCACGCGTGCTACCAGGCATAGCAGTAGAGATTATATTTTTTTGCTTTCGAACATATTTTAACTGAATCTTCGGAGGTAACGCTTTTTCTTTTGCGGAAAAGGAAAAATTTTTATTTCCCAAATAAATTTTATTACTATAAATACTATCTTTATAGTCAGTGAAACATCATATGGTTTTTCACTTGGAATATTAAAAGTTAGTCACAAAATAACGCGAAAACGTGTATACTGTATATTCGTTTTAAAAGTTAATAGCATAAGAAATTTAATTATTCAAAATTTTTAAGATTTAATGCACTTACCTTAAAGCAAAATGCAATTATCGTACACAAGCAGATTTTAGATTCGACGCTATCGGTAGGCAGTAGAATGTGTAAGACAGTTTGTCCCTTGTAAAAAATGAACGTATAAACGCAAACACTAGTCGTCACTACCAGCAGTATATTTCCTACTGCCGCTAAACAATATATGAGAAACCATATGAGTACGCCCACAGTTAGAACACCGTTGAAATTTCGTTTGCAATAACTCCATGCTTTCAATGCTGAATATAATATTGCTAATCCTGACAAAACCCCGATCGCAATCTATTAAGAGAATGTAGTTATTTTCCATAATTATTGTAAAGTTGAAGAAGGAGATTTGTCAAAGAAATAATATTAGTCTAAAAATTTACCTCCATAGAATTATCAACATTTTTATTTGTTAAAATAAATATAACTTTGTAATCCACTTTAATCTGTCTATTATCTTGAATATCTTGCTTCTTTAATTCGCCATACTCAATAACAAGCAAAGGTGAATAAATATGGCCTCCTTCCCTGTCATTTTGTACTTTGATTCTGCAATAAGTAATTTACTTTGAAAATAAAGATATGAAATGTAAGTATTGAAGAGACTTACAGTACTTCCAATGATTTCATATAACGTAGTGTAGAAAGTTCATCCTCTCTTTTAAAGGAATCATCTACTAAATTTGGCATTGCTCTATAACTTGATATACTATCAATAAGAAAGAACTTTTGTAGAGGTTGCCACTGTTAAAAGCATATTTTTAAAAATTAAAGTCTTCTAAAAAAAATTTTGTTTATATTAATGAATGAAGATAACTCTACTTACACTCTTGTTTTTTGTAAACACAGGCAAAGGACTCAGAAATGTCTTTCCTTTATCATTATACAGTAAATATGGCACAAAAAAATTCATTTCTCGAGTTGTTAATTCCTTTGCATAAATTCTACATTGTTTAATTATATTTACACCAAATCTAACATCATTAAGAAATGTACAAAATAAATTAGGTGTGTCAATATACTTCAATTCACCATTAAGAGAAAATGTAACAATGGTGAAATTTAAGCTGTTATTCTGTTGGTAATAATCAGGGATTATTATAATTATTTTCATAATAAATGCAAAAAATTGAATGTAGAACTTACATCATCACTTTTATCAAGTGTGTATTTAATTGGAATTATTCTATTATTGGCTATAATAGGATACCCATTTTCTTCATAAAACATCCATAATATGGAGTGAGGATCCTGTTGAGATTTTGACAGTTTACATGGTGTACTTTTTTCAGAAAGTGTTAGAGCACACATATTTGATAAGCGTTCACATGCTGCTTTATCTCCATCCTAAAAATAATTAAATGTTTTTTATTTATTTAATAAGATATTTTAAACTTTATTAAAAAAAAAAAAACTAATTAGACAATATTATACAAACTTTGCATAAGTAGGCAGATAGTCTTAATTCTTTTCTAAAGTAATAACTATCAATATTTTCATTTGAGAATTGCACCAAATATGTATTACGAACATCCATCAAATCAATTTCATTTTTACGAAAGCAATAATCTTGTATTCTCACATGAGTTGTAATTGGACATGCACAATTAGCATGAGTTGTTGCAGTAATATTATGACATGCAAGACACTTTAATCCATCAGATGAAGGATAGCTATTCTCAGAACATTGAATACATTTTATACTTTTAAGCAAATCTCCATTCAAATCTCTTTCCACTGAAAAATTAATAAAAAATCAGTAAAAAAGTATGTTTTACAAAATCAATTAAAAATCATTTCAATAATAGAATTATTATGATAAAACTCATTTCAATTTTAAAAATGACAAATAGTAATTATAAAATTTAGTTCTTAATGCATTGAAACAAATTAAAATTTGTTAGGTAAAGAACATTTATTAAAAATATATTGAAAAATACCTTTCACTTCATTTACAGCACAATTACAGGTAAGATTGTCTTCTTGTCTACATGGAATACAACTCTTTCTATCGGAAGTCAAAATTGTACCAAATTGGCACTGTTCACATTTTGGCAAGTTATATTCATAACCAACTTTTCTGCTGTATTTATTACAAACGCATGTAAAACCTAAAAAGAATAATATAAATCATTATAATAATAAATAAATATTCATAAATTTTTAATTTATACTTTACCATTTTCCGATGGTTCCAAATTTTTTTTGTCATCACACTCAATGCATGAAAATGAGTCAATATTAAAGTATTCATTACTCTTGCAATTTCTTGGTTGATTATACTCCAAGATAAAATTATCATGTTCACCAAATCCTTTAGCAATAACTGGAAATATTAATAATGTATGAATAATTTTAATTTTGGCAATATTTAAATGACACATTGTTTAAAATTTCGCTTGTTTGGTGCACAAGGTGTCATTTTAATTATTTTATTAGAATAACTCAATTGTTTTTGTATACATAATACAGGGTTACTATAGTAACCAAGTAAGGAGTTCTACCTTATCTACATGTAACTAATTAAAATTCATATATTATATTGAATAAAATATTTATCTTAACGTCTACCGTAAGTTATATTTTAATTATTGATTTTTTTCTTTAAAGAAAAGAACAAGTTAATATTTAATTCGTTGTTTACTATGAATAATGTAAGAAATAAAGAAATCTATATATACATCGTGCCGGTGCGACGTACTACTTCTTAGACCTCATTTATAAACCCAGTACAAATTGTTCCTCTGAATTTATGTTATATCTTTATTATTGTGATGTACTTGTCTTTAGACTCTATGAAAAAAAAACTTTTTATGTATACATATACTTTGCATTTTAATTGATTAATAAAAAAATTTTCATCAGTGAATCTCTCAAAAATTATTATCCAGCGGCTTATAATAATTTACAATTTTTCGTTATTTTTCTTTGTAATTTCAAAAAACTTTATATATGTACACAGAATTCGATAAAAATTACATCGCGACATATAATATAATATAAATATAAATGAAGAAGTTCACGCGTGCAGGCAAACCTCACAAACGATGCATTTTATCCATTCCCAGAAAAGAAAAAAAATAATAAACACACTCTTGACCTGACCAAGGTGGCATAAAAAAACCTCTCTTGCTCCTTCCCCTACCGCTGCCACTTTTAAATTTCGATTTGGCAGCTTAGAAAAGGGCTCGTCTCGCGACCGAAACTGACGGTCATCAACGCGTTTGAAAACTGCAGAACAATCTATAATTACTGCAAAAGTAAAATACTAATCCTAATTCAATTATCCTAGTAATTCTTAAAGAATGCCAGAATTTTACTGTTTATTCTTAAAATTCGAACCTTTCGTCAAATTAAACATCCACCAGGCGCGTCACGGACCGTCGCTGTCAGCCGCGTACATCGGCACATGGTGGGGTTCGCGGGCATCCCTTTCCTTTCCCCTTCTCCGGCGAGTTCGAGCTCACCGCATGCCAGCATTGCCAGCGACAGCAACGTGATTGTCTATACAGTCTTTTCCGCTTCGTCTCGGTCGTCGGTCGTCTTTATCTACTTTCGACAACTGCAGTTTTGGTTGAGCCTTGCCCTCGAGAAGACGTATACTTATAAGTAAATAAGCCGGATCATCGAAACTTATCTCTGTCCCTGTAGCTCTTCACATTTGTGCAGTGTCTCCTCGCAGGATTCGAGACAGAAAGAAGAGAAAGTCGACGTGAGTACATAAAGTATATAATACGTGTATTATGTTAAGATGAAAGTAGCGGATATTGCCGGCCGCCGTGCGCATTACTCGCATTGTTTTTATCGAGTGCTCGCGACTGTAAACAGTCTGGCAAGGAGAGAACTTATTAAGGCGTTAGCGTAGGTGAATGGGTCAAACTTTATAGTGAGGGTAGCAGCGAAGATTTTCATTGCCGGGAATCTTATTCGATTTTGGTTATATCTGCAGTAATTGTACCGGTGTTCGCTAATAGTGTGTAGCTCCTGTTACGGTTCGGAATGTCAGATGCAGTTAGTTATTAGAAGCGCTACACCATCTTTTTTTGCGAACGTGTGTGTTAGACAATTCATATTATCTTGGAACGATTGAATTATTTTAAAAAAATCTATGGCCGTTAAATAAAGTCGAGAAAGTTGCAATCAACAGGTGTGCATGTTACGAACTATATTCTTCATATTTCCCTTCAAACTTCGATTCTAAAAAAAAAGCGCGACCTTGTCGAGCGCTTTTTTTGCGGTTCCGAGAATACCTTCTGAAACTTTTTTGGCGTAAATAAGATTCCCTCGACTCTCGGTCTTTGTCTCGACGCAGACTTACCCTACATATCTATACGCAGCGTGTACGTGTTTATTACCCCCCCCCTTATTCGTTATTGTAATTTCGCGAGCGCATTACCCACGTGTGAGACTTGTCATTTTTTCAGGTGGACAAGAATTTTCGTACTTGAAGAGGTGAGGGACAGAACGAGAGTTTGAAATTTAGCCGGTGTGCGTGTTGCAAAGCCATCGACAGGAGATATGGCCATGATGGCTAATGGTACGGCGGCTATGCCGACGCAAGATTCGAACGGCGGCGAAAGGTGAGTAGTTTTTATTTTCAAGAGGAAGGTTTGGATAGTTTTTTTTTCTTTGAAATTTATAAGATTTTCAGATTTGGTTTTCAGTTTTTTTTTTGACACGATTATCTGTTGTCAATTGTTTTACTGTAAAGATATAATAGTAGATTTCGATAAGTAATCGTGCGAGAATCGTATTTATCACTGGTATAACATTTTGAGTGTTTAAAACAATTTTTAAATATTTAAAGTGTAAAAATATTTCTTTTTTTTGTATTTCAATCTATTGATAAAATAAAAATAGATACCAGAAATAATTTCAAATAAAATATTGGATTTCTAATATTATAGTTTTTATTTATTTTTTTTTATATTTAATTTCCTTTTTGTTTCGTTTTTACTATCGATAATAAATGCATAATATTTTTTTATGAAAATTAAAAATTTATTGTCGGAACTTGAAATTGAACTTAAAATTAAAATTCTCTTAATAACATCCAAATATAATCTTAAAGTAGAAAAATTTAATCAATTTTAACTTTTTTTGCAGCCAAGCATTTACCCTTTTTGTTAATAATGTACCATCAGAATTAGAAAGGGTTTGTAAAAATTTATTGTACCATATGAATTTGATAATATTTGATATTTGATTTCATTTAATTTAATATTAATGTACATAATATTTGCTGTAAATACAGGAAGGTGTTGAGAGTATTTTTATTCAGTATGGTGAGATAATTGGTATACAAGTTGCCAAAAACAGAAATGGAACTTGTGCTTATGTTTCATTTACATTATACAAAGATGCAGAAAAGGCTATTAATGAATTACACAGAAAGCCTCCTCTAATGTTAAATATCCAATTTAAAGATAAAAAGTTACAGGCAGAGATGAATAAGACAAATGATATGACTGTAACAAGTTTATCAGGTCCAGTTAATGACTTTAGATACAAGTATAATCCTGAGTATGTTTAAAAAAATTTATTAAATTTAAGGAATCTGTTTTTGTCAATGAATGTTTTTGATAAGTATTTTTCATAAAATCTTTATTTTCAGAAACGAAACCAAACCTTCAATAAAATCTATTGACTTAGGTAAACCTAACTGTACGCCATTATTTGGACCCAGCAGTTATACATCTGATGATGAGTTATTATATCCAGTTCCATGTGATCCATCCATGTTTAATCCTTATGAAACTGCAGGACCTTATTCCACGTCAAATCTAATGTATACAAGGTTAAGAATATTTATAATTTAATAACTATTAATAAATATTTATAACTATTCTTCTAATTTGATTAAACTAATTTCTTTTTTGTAAATTATTTTTAAGCAAATTAATAATAAAATAATCGTGAATTGAAATAAAATAAAATCTTAATCAATTTTTTAATGCTTTTAATTTTTGATGCAATGATTTAAAAGTTTTATATGTTCAAATTAATATTTAGTAATATACATAATATTTTATTTTCATAGAGGAACTGTACATTACTCAAGAGATGGAAGACGACATGTTTCTTGTGGTAGAGGATACACTTTTTACAAATTACCTGAACCAAATTATAATACAGCTGAAATGCTGCATAACGTGTGTGAAAAACGAGAAAAGGTAACACATGATTATATATTTGTAGTTAATCATATGTTTATATCAAAATTTAAAAAAATAGTGACTTATTCAATTTGATACAATAATTATAGGGATACTACATATATGCATCAGATGATTCAGAAGATGATACTGGTCTTTGCAAAATTTGTGCAACTCCCACATCTTACAGATGTCAAAAATGTAGCATTACATTCTATTGTTGTAGACAGTGCCAAGTTAGTGATTGGTCTAAACATAAGATTGAATGTCAGCCACTTCCGTAAGTTTTTCTTTTAACTTTTTTAATAACATTCTGGTTTTTTTCATGAATTTTTCAATTACGTCCTTTAATGAAATATCACTTACTTTTATCTCTTTAAACTAAAATTATTGTTATTTTTTATAGGCTTCTTGTTAAAAGGCTTCCTTACAAAATTCCCTTGCCAAAACACAATGGTTATACTGAACCGTCTTCAAGTGAAGCTGAAGTGCAAAAACATATTCAACTTCGACGCCCTAAGGAACAACTTCAACAGCAGCAATTTCAACAGCAAAAAAAGCAAGTAGTACAGAAACAGTCGCAAACTAATTCAAAAGAAAATCTAAAGGATGAAAATGAAAAGCAAAAATCACCTGTTTCTGGTAAGAGTAAGAAAACGTTTTATTTTTTTTTTTTTTTTTTTTATTCACTTAATTACATTGGAAATTATAATTTCCAAGTAAAGTCTTCGTTTTTAGATGGTTTTGGAACTTTAGTATTCCTGTATTATTAAATACTTATTGTTTCTTCTTTGTTTTTTTTTTTTTTTTTTTTTTTTAAGAAAATGAAAATCCCATGCAATTAAAAAGTCCTCCTAGACCCATGAAGAATAATCAGAACCATCAAATCGTAGAGGAAAATAAAAAGAGTTTTCATAAATTACAAAATCAAACTACAAATTTTATAGCTGAAGCTAAGAGTTTCCCTGCTAAACAGCAATCTCAACAACAGCAACAACGAGAATCTCGGAATAAAAATTCTAATTGTAGAATTAAGTCAAATATGAGTGATGATAATATAGTTTTTCAGCCAAAATCATTTTTGAATAGAGATACATTCACAAGAGTGTTGGTATCAGCCATCATACTTCCTGGGGAATACTGGGTACAAAAAGTTGATGAGAGTGATGAAATAGACAAGTTTCTTAATGAAGTTCAAGCTTATGTTGAGTCTCAAAAACTTAGAGTTCTTCCAGAAGAAAATGTTCGCTGTCTAGTTCAATTTGAGGATTTGTGGTACCGAGCCACTATTATTTCGATCGGAGATCAGATTTCCAAGGTAGTATTTTAAAGATTTCATTTAAATTCTATGTTTTACTGTAATTTTTTTATTGTAATATAAATTACGCAATTTATTTATTTATTTATTAATTTTTTGATGATTGAATTTGTATTTATTATTACTAACAATAATAAATATGATATTGATTATATGTAGAAATTATCAATTACTTCAGTGATTGCAAAGTTAAAAGAATAAAATTAAGATTGTCCCAGAAAATGAATGAAAAATCCTTAAAAGAATTGAGTATTATTCTAGAGAAATTTATTTTCAGGTCATTTTCCATGATTTTGGAATGTTTGTTGATATGCCCATTGAAGAGGTTTGCCCAATTGATGGTAAGCTCAATGAAAAGCCTTCTTTAGCTCACCACATTCGAATTCTTGAAGAAGCAGATCCGGATTTCCTGAAGTTGGAAACAGGAGATGAATTGAGTGTAAAAGCTTTGCATATTGAAGCAGATGGTACTATTATTGTACAAGTTACAGGCAAGCCCGAAAAATCTAAGAAAGAAATGATTGAAAGTGAAGTTATTTCTGAGGTTAGTTGAGTTTAGATATATTAAATTTAAAATATTAATATTAAAAATTAACAAAAGTGTAACTTCTTATCAATCTTTGAACGGCATTCTTTTAGTGTTCAATATTTAGTAACGTTTTTAAAATGTTTTATATTAGGTAAAAAAGTTAACTATTAATGAAGATATCCCAAAATCACCAACAAAACCAATACAAACCATTGATAAGGTAGCCTATGAGAAGTTGAAAAATTTACCAAATATTTTGGATTCATTAAAAGTTGGCCAGATTGGTATGATAATATGGGGTGCTGAGTTGAGTGAAGGCGAATATAGTATGTCATTTATTCCAGAAGATGCAATGATTGATTTTAGTTGTTTATTAGAAGAACTAAAAATGGACTGTGCAGCTTTATTGAAAGAAACTCCGAATTACAGGTAATCTTTGTTAATATCAATTTACCTTTTACATTTTCTTGCTATTTATAAGTATTTTTTAAGCTGCGAAACCAAAAGTCAGTTTTTACTTTATTTAGAATCAATCTAAAACTGAATTTAACAAATGAATAAACTTGAAATAATTGTGTATTAGTGATTCCAAATATGTATTTTTATGTCAATGCTTTTTTATGAAATAAAAAATGTATTAATTTTACTTAATATTGCAGTCCTAAAGTAGGTGATCTTGTCTCTGGCTTATGTGTTAAAGACGAATGGTACAGAGGTGTAATTGTAGAAGACAAACCAATAATAAAAATGGCTGTGATTGATGATGGTAGAATTACCATGCCTCTGAAATGTATTCCATTACCTGCAAAATATCAAAACATAAAAATTTTGGGTTTAAGTTGTCATTTGATGAAATCGGGATTGGTACGTTAATTTTTATTTTTTCTATTGGTTTGTAATATTTTTTGTAACATTAAAATTTTTAACTTCAATCATTTGAAACAAATAGATAATGTAATAAAATAAATGATTAAATTTCTTTATTTTTAGCCAATACCTAAACCTGAATCGTCCAACTTTGAAGTCCTGGAAGTTTTAAAAACTTTGGAAGAATCTTCTGCTGTAATTAGTGTATCAGATGAAAATGGAACATTTTGTGATCAAGCTATAATAAAAAAGTGGTTTCCTAGACCTGAACAGAAAGGTATTCAACAGGCGAAGATAAATAGTGGAGATGAGGTATATACACGTTAAATAACGTATTATGTATAATTTATAAAGTTTTTAATGACCAGAATATTTCATATTGATGATTTTAGATTTTTTATTCTTATTTGAAATTCTCTCATTATATCTTTGTATCTGATTATTTTTTGATGAAGTAAAAATTATAAAAATAACTGCAATGAATATAATGATTTGTAGGTCATATTATTGGATTTCTCTAGTCAGAGTTTACTATACTTACGTAGCAGAGTAACCGACGAAAGTGATCGAGCTAATAGATTAGAGCAAGAAATTGCCAAATGTTCTCTAAATCGTAAGTTTTTAATACAATTTGATCATATTTACTTGATGTATCAATAAAATTTCGATTATTAAAATTAAGTGAATATTGCAGGAAAGCCACTTACTAAAATGCCTGTTGTTGGACAAATGGTTTTAGCACACTATTTAATTGATGAAAATTATTATAGAGCGATAGTACAGCGGATAGAAAATGAGAAGCTGTCCATAATCTATGTGGATTATGGAAACGGAGAAACAGTAACATTAGATAAATTATATGATTTGTCTGAAGAATTAAAACAAGTATGTTGTTAATAATATAAATAAATTTATCAGATTTTTAGTAATGTTACCCGAATTTGTTTCAAACGTTTTACATGAGCTTTCGTTTTTTTATTTGTTTTTGGTCAATTTATTGAAGATATTATGAGTTTTCTTAAATATGCAAAGAAAAATTAGTCAATTACTGTTTTGCACATTAATTTCTTACCAAAATGTTTTTAGAAACCGTATAAATCAGTAAAGTGATTTAAATAGCTGTAATTTTCTATATTACTCAAGAAATTCGGAAATAATGTATTGCAATTGTAATAAATCATTAAGTTAATATCATATAAATACGAATTTTTGCAGGAACCATCGTGTGTAAGAAAGGTGAAATTGAAAAATGTAGATAATAATCTTCCATTAACTGAAGAAGCGACAAGTTATGTGCAAGAACTTATTGCTGGCCCAATGCCTTTGATTTGTACATTTAATGGAGATCCGTTTGAAGATGGAGTAGAACTAAAAACATTAAGAAATGAAAATGTAAATGAGCGATTGAGTCTTTTATTGAAACCAACTTGGGAAAAGGATAACCCTGATAAAAGTAATTTCTTATTTTGTTAACTAATTAAATTTTCACCAAATTGCAGTATTGTTTTATCTCTTTTGTTTAACGTATTTTTGCAGGTACAAGTGTGTATACATTGCTTGATTTACCTCCCTTAAAAATAGGTGATGTTGGGGACGATGTTGAAGCTATAGTAGTGGCCCATATGATGGAGATTAATTCCATTTGTTTGGGTCCAAATGATGAAGTTGCAGTCGCAGCTATTCAAATAACTATGACAGAAAACGTACGCTATTATTTATTATTATTACAATTTTTTTAACACTATTTAATATTAAGAAACACAAATTTCGGATATATACTTATTGTTATACATTTCTTTTAGATACAAAAGTATGTTGCAACAACTACAGATCATTACATTCCACGAGAAGAAGAGCTCTGTATTGCGAAGTACGAAGATCAGTATTATCGGGCACTTTGTATAGAACCAAGTGCTTCGCCAACTGAAAGTTTAGTCTTTTTTATTGACTATGGTAACAAGGAGGTAGTCAATCATAAAGATATACGTGTCATCACAAAAGACTTTCTAGAATTAGGGGCTTATGGAACCCTATGTACTCTTACACGTAAGATTTTACTATAGTATTTTTTATAAAATATTTCAAGCATTTACGTGTTTACAACTTTTTACATTTTATAGATATTGTGCCAGAAGATAAGCTGAACGTTAAAGTATACAACAGGATACAAGATCTTGTTCCTATACATGGTTTTGTCCACATTAAAATTATTGGTGTTGAAAATGATGGTGTACTCATTATTGATATACCATCTCTTCGAGTAAAACTTATTGAGGAAAATCTTATTTAAGTTTTATCAAGATATTTTAATCGACGAAAATCGTTTTAGTTAATTAATGAAACAAAAATTTCACAGAGACTATATTTTTATTTTTATATTCCTAATATATCTCTAAAAAGATTCAAAAGTTGTTCTAAAAATGCAGAACATTAAGCCTTAATAATTGTTAATCATTGATATTTTATTATTTAAGAAGTAACTATTCAGAATTATAGTTTTGTAAAAACCTAAAGTTATTAGGAAGAGAATTTCTTTTAAAAATAGGTACCTCTTAAATTAATAATTTAATAACTAGTTTTAGGTTTGTATTAAATAAGTTTTTTATACTTCTTTATAAGTTTTCTTTTATAAACCAAATACACTAATATTGTAATAAGAAATTAAGAAGCTGTTTTATAAATAAAGACTTTACATATGCTTAAATTAACATATTTTATTTATAAGCACTACCATCTAAGAAAATAAATTCTAAAAAGTTAGTATGTTTTTGATAAAGTTATATAACAATTATTAAAATTAATTATTGAGTTTAGTCAATTAATAATTATAAAAGCAACGCTTCGTATTAAAAAATTCAATAAGTAATTTCAATCGTACACTTGTAGAAAAAATATTAAAACTGTTGAAATAAGTGACATTAGTCAAGAATCCTTCAATTTAGTTTATACACTTATACTAAACATGTTCGTAAGTCAAACCTTGTTTGTTCAATTGATCATAAAGAATTGAAATGTTTTAACCAATTTTTATTTAAATAATTTAAGATTTAGAAATTCAATTTTCCTGCTCTTAATTCGTTCAATGAAAGGTTACCTGTTATGCACACCAGAGGGCTTTTTTCCGTTCAACGGAAAAAATGTCTCCAAGTATTTTTTTAAAGAGATTTTTATTAGATAAATAATTCGCTTCTCAGAAACAAAGATCTTTATATACATATATACATTCATCTCTTTGAGAATGTCTATAATTTTCACGTTCGAAATGTATTGTAAATAGTCAAAGTTTGTAATACCGCAGTGCATTAGCAGCGAATCTAGAGATAGCGATTCATAACCAATTAGCCAAATATGAGCTGTTGCTATTGTAAATATTGTGCATGATTTTATAGTCTAAGGTGTCAGACCCGTAAGATTTCACAATGAGTGTTCAAAGTAGGTACCCTTACGAGGGTCTACTCCATAAGTATACTAATGCCATGAAAGGATGGCAGTATCGCTGGTTCATCCTGAGTCCAGAGACTGGTGAACTCCACTACTTCCTGAGTGAATCTGAGAAAACTCAGAGACCTAGGTGTTCCATCTACCTTGCAGGAGCTGTTATTGCTCCCAGCGATGAGGATTCAAATACATTTACAGTCAATTCAGCTACAGGTAAATTGTTTTTTTTTAACAAATTAGGTTTGTTATTATTATCTTATTACATTTACTTTATAATCAGTAAATAAGTTAATTATTGAAAAAAGTAAATAAGTTTAAGTAGTTAATAATGGATCAGATTTAATACTCCAAATATTGGAAACTACTAGTAAATTTTTGTAATAGTATGTTACTCATATCATTAAGTTTAATCCATAAAAATTAAATATTGTGTTTAAAATAAGGTGAAAAAAATAAATTATTAACAATTTGTTGGTTTAGGTCAAGTTTACCATTGACAATTGATTACATTGATTTGATTATTTTCAAGTATTATCAAACTAAAATTTAACTAATATCATAATGGATTGTGACATTATAAACATATTTTAATACCATATCGCTGTGTGTTGCAGCATTTGTTAGTTTTTTAATAAAGTAAATCTTTTGATAAATTTGTACAAAATTATAAATTCTTAATTTAATTTCACCATTTACTAAGGTTTCTGTTGTAGAGACTTTTCATGATTTCTAATTCCAAAAATATATTTTTATTTTAATACTGCTTGATAGTAGAAACTTGCTACGTTTACCAAATTAAACAGAATAATGCCAGTAGATGTACTAACATTCATTCACGTGGAACTTTACATACATGTTCTCAAAAAATTTCAAAACTTTCTTCTTCCCTTGTAACAGGCGACATGATCAAGCTGCGGGCGGCCGATGCACGAGCTCGTCAGGAATGGGTAGACAAGCTGCGGGCCGTTACGGAGATGTACACACGGGCGATCGCCAGCAGTCATCCGCCTCTTCCTCCGCGCGAGCACTCGGGTGGTCTACGCGGTGCCCCAGTAGCTAAGCTCGAAGTTCTTGACGCCTTTGCCAACTGCCGCGAGCAGCTCAACAAAGCTGAGAAGCAAAGCCAGTCGCTTGCCCAGGCTATTGAGTCTTCGACGTCGCTCAATCTCGATCCAGAGCTGTTGTTACTCAAGGCAACGGCTCACGCGACCGTCTATACCCTCAACCAATGTCTCAACATTTTGTACCAGTAGCCAGCCGTCCAAGGAGTTAAAGATCATCAACAGCATCATCATCATCATCATCATCATCATCATCAAAAGCAGCAGTTTACGTCGCTGCGGGCTGGGAGTAACTCTAGTCTCGCGGTGACACGGCCGATTATCAACGGCGGACTCTGGTGGACGTGCAAAGAAAAGGGACATTCGGATAAGAGCGAGGGAGAGTGATATATGAGAAAACGATTGGATTGTAGAAAGAAAGAGGAAGATAGATAGAGGCGCAATGTGTCTGCCTCCGTAGCACACTGGATCTTTGGGTTTTCAGTGGTTAACATGTGTCAGTTCAGAGTGAGCTGTTGATTGTTTAGTTTTTAAATGATTATTTAAAAATTTCAGTCATATAAGTTCATAAACAATGAGATATAAAACTATTTACAAAACAATTACTCAACTAAAATTGGAAATCAATAGATTTAACTACTCAAAATTGTTTGATCAATATACAGCTCACTTATGACTTGTCAAAGACTTATTTTCCCTGATGTTTCAGAGAAAATCAAATAATCTATATAAAATACAGGATTGTTTTTAAGAAACTGTAAATTCTGCAATAATTATCATAAAACTTAATGCACAAAATTAATTGCGTCACAAAGCCGTCAATAAGACCCTTTAAAGTAAACAGAACTTTAAATATATGAAGATTAGTTAAATAGGATTCAGTGGTTATAAAAAAATAAATTTTGGTTGGTTATTCACCAGAATTTATATGTTTGAATGTACATTTATATACCTATATACAATCAGTACATTGAATTTCTAATACTTGTATTTTATGTGTAAAATGAAAATGTTTAAAATAGACAAATTTTCATTGAAACAGTATAAAAATTTAATATATTCTTCAATAAATGAAGATTTGCCATTAAGAGTAAAAGCATTTCTATGACTACCTCGTAAAATCATATAACATTTGACTATTTTGATATCGACAACTTTTTCTTTTAGTTTATTTTGGTATTTAAATTTGTAGTGAAATGTAGGTGAAATATAAATCTAAGCAATTTTAAGATTATCTCGTAATATTCAAATAAAATATTAACTTTAGGATGCTAAAGTATATTGCAAAATTGAGAATGTTTATATACGCTTTAAAGCCAAGGTACAAACAAAATCAAATTTTATTATACCAATAATCGCTTTTTAAAACTATAATCATATGAAGATCGTGATTGATTTTTTTTTATGTAGAATATGCCAGTTAAACTGAAATACACCAAATGAATTTTTGTATGGTTTTAAACAAAATTCAAATGAATGTAAAGATATTGTAAATTATTCTAAAATATTATCTATTGGATTGTAAGAATTGTAAATTATTTTGTAGAAATTAATTGTAAAATATTTCAGAGATTTGCCGTGATTTCGCAAACATTTAAATAATAGGAAAAATCTAAAATGATTTAGTGAATGTAATCATAAGCTAAATTAATTTTCATAACTTTAGTACAGTTCATCACGAAATGATTGACAGTACTTTAATCAACATATATATATATATATATATATATTCATGTATTGAAGGTATATTTACCACTGTTCAATTCGATTTACGCGGATACAAACGTATATAATGCAATATTTTATTACCAATTTATTCGTCGGATATTGTCAATTCTTACGTGCTACGGAGGTATATTATTATGTATTATAAGTTTATATAATATTTTATGTTATTCGTTATTTAAAAATTTTTTAAAAAATATATCCAAGTAGACAAAATTCGGTTGAAGGAATTGGAGTTCAATTTATTAATAACTTTCGTGTATAATATTAGAATTAGAAGGTTCGATACTTTTTTAAATGATGCAACAAAGTGATCTTTGAAACTTAGCCATTTATTATTAATAAAATAATCTTGTCTTTTTTTTTTATAAAAGCGTGATTGTTCTGTGAGTACTCCCATTATTTTACCACGTATCTTATATATCGTTCATCATTTTCAAAAGTATTCCGAATGCTTGCCCATTGAATTTCAACTCCTTCAAAGCGTAATGCAGCGTTGAGATTTTTTGAAATTCATTCGAGAACCGCACTGAGGCGAAAACAAAACCATCCCCCCTACCATGACTACCGACACTTATTCAATTGAACAACAGAACCTTGCCACCCTGTTTAAAGACAAAAGGTCTATACTTATATAAGTTGCTTCTCGACAGTTTAGCGTCGATATATAGAATGCGAGGAGGAAGTACAAAGCGTTTTTTCTATAGGGACAAATGAGAATTATTCTGTAATACTTAATTCCGTCACGTACGACAATCGCGTCGCGTGCACAAGCTTCACCTACATATCATTGTGTTGAAAAACGACAGGCGTAGCACAGCGAGGTATATAGTAAGAGAGCCCGGAATCTTTGCCTTCCAGTAGATAAAACCATGTATACTTTTGTAATCCATTTTGCACGTCGTCTGTCCTCATACCCTCGTGGGAAAAGAGATGTACGACGGCGAAGCGCGTTTCGTTGATACGTCACAACTTTTATTAAAGTTTATATACAATCCTCCAGCCCTGCCCTCCCTTCTTTTTTTTTTACTTTAATTAAGCGCGAGTGCGATATAAGCTAAGTTCACGGACAATCCTTCAGTTCCGATTTTACTCCGTTATAAGGTCTATCATTATTTGCGTATGTCGTGTAAAATAATGGAGAGGATTGAGAAAAATTAACAGCCGCGCGATTGGTGAAGGCGTCCGTGTACAAGCTCGTAACATGTAGATACGTATTTTGTATGTAAGTGTACAGTGTCGAAGGATTTCAGGAAATAAAAATTGACCGTTAAAGGCTTTTATTATTAACCTATGTGTCTACTTATTGCCTCTTTTAATCCTTTTTCAGGGTTTTAATTAAAGTGCATGCTTTAAATTTGCATGATCATTAATTTTATCGAGGACTTTTTTACAGTATCGTGTCATTTATGATTAATTTATTACATAAATTAATAAAGTCTTTGAATGGAAAGAAGTTTTGTTCAATTTTTGTGAAAATTGTGTGCAAATCTTGGCACAAAATAAAATATCATGTTAATAATTTTGTATTAAATTAATATGAGTATAGAAAGAAATTATAGAAATAATGTTAAAATGTAGAAGTTACGCAAATTATCGTTAGAAATCAATTTTTATTTTTATTTTAATATTATGGAGATACCGCTCTGTGTAAAAAGCTTCGATTTTGATTAAACAAACTGGTTTTAGACATATATAAATACTTTTTTAATAAGAACGAGGAAAAATTATATTTGCATGTACATTATAAAAAAAGAAAAAACTAGCGATGGCCTACACCATTCTAATGTCTACTTTTGCTTCTTTTTATATATTACTTTAATTTTAATTTTTTACTCAAAAATTACAAAGGATCATTTATCTTTTAGAAAAATTTCGAACGCCAATTATGTATCATTATTATAGTTTTTATTATTATTTTTTGATAGAGTAAAATCTTTTTGGATACTCTAAATATTCACATGATTCAAGGTAATTTTTTCTTTCATAACGCTTTATGTGTTAAACCATTTGCCATAAAAATACCACCCTGAAAAATCAATTTACCAAATTCGCGTTGAAAGCTTGTGCAATGCGATATTGTCTCTCTGCTAAAAATAAAGTACTCCACTTGTCAATTCCAAAAAAGTCGCATCTTTAAATCACTCGCGTCTGTCGGTACACACCGGCTGAATTCATGAACTTAAATCGCATGTAAAGTGAACGAAATTTCGTCACGTCTATTTGATATTGGGGGTTTCTTTATATTAACTATAGTTTTGACTGCTCAAATTATCGCATTCCTGCGTAAAAATATTATATGAGATCTCATATGAGGCGTTTCACGTCAGCTCTCCAGGCGCGGCGCGCGAGCGCGAAATCATGCTGTTTTCAGCTTGTGTTTGAA
>JAYJLV010000056.1:11243838-11266205 GCA_036873485.1 Torymus texanus
TAAAAAAGGATTTTTAAAATTTTGTTATTGAGACACTTGAGCGATTACATATTTTTTTTAAAGACGAAACGGGAACATACTATATAACTTATTAGGATTAGCCAAGGAATATGCTAGAATCTTTTTAGAATGTTTGGAGGCAATTCTTAATTTTTTGCTTTGTTTGATTATTAATCGTTAATCTTCTCTTAAAAAAGTGATGGATAAAATCTGTGTGAATCAAGCTTGATTTTTTCCAAAACTATCTGTTATAAATTATTGATGTAAATTTTTTGTAAAAAAGCATGAATAAATTTAGTTTTAGAATGCAATATACTGCTGGTCTTTAAAAATTTGAATTTACTTTTACATAATCATTTAACTTGGGTCAAAGTGCAGATGTAATATTTACAGTAAATATTTAAGTTACATTCCTTCAACTTTCTTTACTAAACTAGATTTACCATATAAAATGTGGAATGATTTTTGTACTTTACACGTAAAACTGGGGAAGCTAATAGCTAAATTATACAGTTGAAGTTTAAATTTGGCGCCTTCTTAACACATTCATTGGCCACTCCACATTTGTGTCCTAGCTTTCTTGACGAATAGTTTCTTTATAACCTCCAATGTTCCGCACCTATTGATAATATTACAATAATTAATATTTTATAAAGTAACAAATACGTATTAGTAATAATGTTATAATATTGTATTTTATCAGTTATTCATCAGGATTAACGTAAATTGTTACAGAATCACTAGAGATAAATTTATTAGTGTCATAATTTTAATAATAATATTGTTTCAGCATTATTAAAAACAAAACAAAATGCAAGCTGCAAAATTAATCGGTAGCAGTCCACTTGTAACGAATTATGCCTATTCTTGCAACTTTTTCAATCCCAATTCTGTTTATGCACAAAGCATTCGGTTTCGAAAACCCATTTGGCTACCAACAGCAAAGTCAAAAGTTTTTCGTGTGCCAGAGAGGCCTGTAATACCAAAAGAAGAGGCAGAAGAAATTCAAAGACTTTACAATAATTATAGAACCTATCTTCGTTCAGTTGTGTAAGTAATAATAGACTTTTATAATTAACTAAAAGTTTTACAGATTTGTTAATGCTTGAAACTGTAAGGAACGTTTTATTTGTGAATGAAGCGTTCAAAATAATTATAACTTTATACAAATTATCTAAAATTATAATAACATTGAAACAATTTTATTTTTAATTTTAGATATTACCTGAAAGAAGTAAATAAACAGAATGAAGTTCAACTTGATGAAGAACATATGAACCAAATAGAGAATGAAGATTATGCCAAGTGTTATCAAATTAATGAAGAATGGAATAAAACAGTTGCAGCACAGCGAGCTGATCGATTAGAACAGCAGAAAGAAGCTAAACGATTGCAAATCTCAAAAAGGATTCTTGCAAAAATTGAAAGAGATGAAAAACTTAAACAAGAAGCGGATGAGAAGATTAGAGCAGTAAAAATATTGGCATCAACATTTATAACAAGAGAAAACATAGATCAGGCAATAGAGGATGCATTGTCAGAAACTGTTGATTACAACAAAGCTCTAAACCTTGATGGTAGTTGGTACACAGATACAACAGGATTACCTCCTGTGAACACCGAAAGAAAAATAATACAAAAAGTATATCAATAAATTTTTATAAGTATGGTTTGTAAATAATAATATTAAACAAATTAAAAATAGAATTTGATGCAAGTAATAAATGGATTTTGTTCTTTAAATATAAACAGCTGTTATTTTTTCTTAATTAATATAAGTCGAGACACTATTTATTGTAGAGAATAGTCACATACATTTTTGACTAAATATACATTTTTTAAGTTAATTGTAATGCAACAAGTTATAAATATATCGTCGGAACATCTTTGGTTTAGAGACATACACGATTTTTTATTTTTCTCTTCATTAAAAAAAGAACTTTTAAATTAAAAAATAAAGGAAAATAAATTAATCAAATTTTAGAAATCTGAAAAAGCCAAACGATTGTTTTTGAAAAAGCGAACAACGTTTTATCATATAAAAAGTTAATATACTCTCAGATTCATTTGGCAGAGTTGATCACGTGTGTATATATATATATATTTTTTTTTTTTTGTTGCTGGTACTTCAATCCATTGTATAGACGTGAAAAAGAATGAGAGACAATGTGTACAAATAAATTAAATCTTTGATAAACATTGTACAAATCTATGTATTATCCCCTGTAATTGTTCAGGTATATAATTTCGCTCTAAGCGAATCTACATAGAGTGCGGAGAGAAGATTGTAGCTCTCGCCAAAAGAGATACAGACAATCCACTCTGCGCGCTCGATATTTTATTTATTTTATATTATTTTTTATTTTTTTTTTAATTTAATATTTCAGGCATGTAACGTTTTTGGCAAAGAAATCGATGGCAATGTTCTCGCCGTGCAGGTATGTCAATGTGTATAAAGTGTCAAAAGTATGTTTTTCGACTTAATTCTTTTTTTATTTAAATGGCAGGAAAGAGAGGATGTCATCGTATGAAAAATTTTAGCCTTAAACCAAAATGTCCTACGAATTCAACTTCATTATTCTTTTTTTTTTTTTTGAAAAAAAAAAACGTACAAGAACATACATACATTAGAGAATGTAAAACACAACCGTAACGGTTTTTTTTTTATATATAGAAAAAACGACACTAACGTACAAATCAACAATGCGCTTTCCTATAGATAAATCGTGAAAGGTAAAGAGCAAAATCGTCGTCTTTCTTTTTCCTTCCGACTTTAAAATTACAATCCAAAATAAAAGTGCTACATTGTGTTTTCTTTTTTTCTCGGCGCTGTATTGTTAACCAAAATTCGTTTACGCTACACAAAAGTAATAATAAGTGATAGCATACAATCGTACGACGACGCTGACAAAAAGGAGAAGAAAATCATACAATAAAATCGGTGTGCGGACGTTCTAGGAAATATTATAATTCTCAGTTCAAAGTATGAATAATGAGCGGGAAAAACAACTATTTATAGCATCTACTTTTATAGTATTGTAAAACTTACTTGCAATTTATGGTAAATTATTTTCATTCATTCGGCTTAAACATTAAACGCAATGTTTTACATACTTATTTAATATATTCTTTTTAAAACTACCTGCTAAAAGTACCTCGGGCGATGGGTCGGGGTAGTTCGGAAAATAATTACACATAAATTATAAATGTACGCACGATATATGATTATATACTTCGGTGAAATTGATATTTTTTCTTTCGATGAAAAATCACTTCGCTTGTCAATCTCTGCCATTTGATTAAATTATCATCTAGACGCCTGAGCACACTTAATGGTATTAATTTAGCCACTCAAACCGAAAATATTTTTTTCTTTGACTACTCTTAACGAAATCTTTTTTTAAGATTACGAATTTTTACAGTAATATGTCTTATTACGATTTAAAATTTTCATTTTTCATTCTAAAATACAATTATCTTTTGCTCAAACCACCGACCAATATAATTTTTGCACTTGTAACAATGACAACTATAATTTCATTCTTGTGGAATCTTTCGAACAATACTTTATAACAACATTTTCAATGTTCCCACAAAAGAAGCATCATTGGTATGTGTTACTATATAATCATATAAAGTTTCACAAATAATTTATACACATTATTTTTCCAGGGGATTCTATTGCACTTAAAAATGTTTCGGTTCAAAGAAGAAAAAACGGTATTGCGTTACAAATGTATACTTAATAATGGTCAACCAAAGTTATATGTATATGTATGAGTGTGCATGTGTATGTCGTATATGTATTCTTCCATTTTTTATATATAATATATATATTTATATATGTTAAATTTTAGGTACGTCGTTATATATCTGCTAATTTCATACAGGCTAGCAGGCGTATGAACGTTGTACTGATTTCATTTGTGTCTCTTAAAAACACCAGACTCTTTGTTAAATCACGTGCTTGAGTAGACTTCATTTTCATTTATTTCTTTATTTTCGTCTCGTGTAAAAATGAACGTATTATGTATAAGATATATGTATGTATGTGCAAAATTATCTGTACATACAAGCATACATAATATATAAATATTATATATACACATGTGTATGTACGTAGCAGTAGGCATTCAATTTCATGATTTGTTGAAATACGTTTTGTTTTTTTTTCTATTTTCTTAAATTTAATTACTTTAATTATTACTAATTTTAAATAAATTTTTTACAAATTTGAAATCTATGCAAAATATCTTGTAGTATTATAAAAAACTTATTTTTCAAGGCTTACATTGATAACTAACTGTAATTCTGAAAAACATTAAATATTTTTTCTATTTACATGGTACAAAAAAGATTGTCTTATCATTAATTTTAACTTGTCTAATATGATTGTTGCTTATTGATTACATAATCTAAAAATTATTATTTTTAATATTATTGGAAAATCGTTTATTACACATGAAATCAAATTTGTACAAGTGAAAATCATAAATTTTATTTGAATCAATAAAGTAGATTTTAATTCTTAGGTATGCCAATATCATAATGTTATACCACTGTATATGCT
This sequence comes from Torymus texanus, assembly GCA_036873485.1. Classification (NCBI taxonomy): domain Eukaryota; kingdom Metazoa; phylum Arthropoda; class Insecta; order Hymenoptera; family Torymidae; genus Torymus; species Torymus texanus. The sequence continues at coordinate 11,248,409 of JAYJLV010000056.1, forward strand.
AAATTTTGATCCTATAATTTCAATTTTGTAAGATGATAGCTTCTAAAACATTATGAATACATTCATTTTCATTACTACCGCATATTATTTAATTGAATCTTCTTACAGAGATTATATATAACTATATAGATCACTAACTATTATATATAATTAATTTTATAAATGAAATAACAAAATCTAATTATTGCTCTCACTTATAATACAAATGTGCATTTTTAATACATACCAACATGAACCTAGAAAAATTAGTTATATTACAACCACAGAACAGAATTACAGATAAGCAATTGAATTCCGTGTTCTAATTGCATTTGTACTTTATAATTTATTCAAGTATTCAAAAACTTTTGTTTTTCAATAAATTTTGCTGATTTAATATCTTTACTTTAATTTAATAACGTCGTTAAATTTATTTTCGAATAATCGCAACCTAATTTATAAAACGATATCAAACGTTTAAATAAATTGTAAAGCACAAATACGAAAATAAATTCTTTACAAAAATGAAAACGATCCTGTTTAAAAACAAAAACGCATTTCTCGGATATCAATTAGAAACTGAATGCGAACAGTTACACTTTTACATTAATGCATTTGTGCGCCTCTTACGTGCCATACACCTTGCTCTCTCTCTCTCTTTCTTCCTTTCGTATTTTCATCTCGCATACGTTACAATCGCATTACAAATGTACACGTTTTACCGATTTTGTTTTTTACCCTCACAGCATTATACGGTTTTTGTTCATGGTCAAGAAAATTTTCGCATGCACGTTTATCCTTTTTGTTTTATTTGTCACTTTAACTCTGTTACTTCTCTCATTTCAATGTTTATTCATAAGGGTTGAGCACCACAATTCAAAAGTGTGCCACTATAATCCAGGTTTCAATGTGCTTGCGCGTGAAAAATACATGATTTGTAAAAAATTCCTAAATCTTATATTCTCCGTTATTATTTAGTATTAAAAGATGGCACGTACATTATTAATTATTATTTAATTTATTTATTATTATTATTATTTTCTGAGTCACAGAAAACCTCTCGTCTAGAATCGTGCTTCAGATCTTCGAACCACGTATCGTTCTCGTACTCGCTTACTTTTTTGTTTGCTCTCGGGCAGTGTGATATTTCGTTTTTTTCTGTTTCCCACTTCTTTTTGTTTCCGTTTTTATATAAAAAGGCATTATACACACAGCTATATAATGCAGGCCGCACTATCGAGGTTCTACTATCGGCGATTACTATTTTTTTTTGTTTTATTTTTGTTTTTTTTTTCATTTGACATCACAGTGCCACTCGATCACTTTCCAGTCTCTCTTTCTCAAAAGCATCGTCGTTTTATTTAGTGCAAAAATCGAAGATGCAAATCTAAACTCAATAGAGAATCACTTATTGCAATAGCGACGTTATGTGTTTGCAATATTAATGCTTCAAAATTGATTGATTATAGCTTCATACTTATTTTCGAAACATTATGATTGCAAAATTTAAAAAATAACACCTGATTTTTTATCTTGTTTGGCTATATAACTCTGGTAAGAACCTTATTATATTTATACAATTAGAATTTACATACAAGTATAAAAAAAATTACAAATTTGATAAAACATAACCATCTGATCTTTTAACTGGTAAATTACCTCAGAAAAGAAGTTATATATGAATTCTTAGTTAATTGTTTATTAGTGATGCTACCATAAATAGTCATGTATCATTTATCTTCATACATACACTCAATTATAGTATAATTGCGCATGTGAAAATTATCAAAATAGAAAATTGCATAGATTGATTGTATGAAAAAAAAACAATCACATACATTTATTTAAAAGTGCTATCCAATCCCAGTAGAAAAGATTATAAAAATTGCTTATGAAGTAGCTAAACAACATGATTGATTTCATATATGATTGTTTTTTTTATACACTCAATGTAATTCTAGTATCAGAATTTCGTTCATATTTATCCATATGATCCTGTAAAATCAACATACAATAAATATACATCTTTTTTCTAAGGTATATATAAAAGTATTTTCTTGATAGCATAACTGGAACAATGCTAACCATTGCAGCATAAACTACCTTTGAATAAAAGTATGGTAAAATAAAACAGATCAGTATATAATGATCTTGAGCAATGATTAGAAAAAAACATTTATCAAAGAAACAGGCCCCAACTGTAAATCGATATGAAACTTAACTTCTACGAGGCAACTACGCAAATATGAGTGACTGTGTGTATATATGTGTGTATCTCTGTATGTATTATTTTCTCTATATGATTGCTTTATAAGTATATTCGCTGAGTTGGTGCATAATATGACTATATTCGAAAAAACTGTTCCATTAAAGTTTCATCTATTTTTGCATCGCTTCTTGTCATTACATAATATCATCGCACTTCCAATTACGGTATATAAGCTTATTTCGTCTGGATAATATATAATAGAAAAATGATCATTAAACAGCAAATATATAAGTATTCAACAAGTACTACATGATAAAGTAACATTAAAAAACAAATGGAGAAAGAACAAACGCTGCTTCGGTGAAAGTAAAGTAAAACAGAAAATAAGATCGTGACTTACTATCTACTAGATAGAAGAAATAGTAAAAAAAGGTGTCCGTTTGTTTGTTTGTTCTACCTCCAGAAAGTCGACTACGGCACGATAATGATGACCTTTCCTTTTTCATTATTGTTCTGATTCGTTCGAAGGATGACTGTGACCAAACATTATATACAATTTAAAATATATAGAATTATAAATCTTTTTTAACAATTGATGAAATAAAAAATTTTAAATGATTTTAAAGTCACTGTAAACGTTTGTGTAACACGGCACGCCGCAATTTTTTTCTTCTATATTGGTTAATAAAAATATATAACAATTTCAATAAATTTATCTTAATTATTTAAATTTTGTATAGCACCCAAATTTTTAAACTAAATTTATACTGCAACAAACACTTTGTATAAATACATGTTTATTAGAATGATTTGATAAAAAAAAAATCATTTCAAGTAAAATTCATGTAAAAAATAACAATTTATAAATTTATGTTATAAAATTTAATATAACATCTCCATACGTAAGGTTAAAAGATCGTAATGTAAACATTTTTATCAAACTTAATCAAAGTTTTTCCGTGATTTTGGCAAAAATTTTCAGGAATAATATAAGAACAAAATACAGAAATATTAACTCATATCTTATTTAGGTATTAATGTTTTTTATTTCATTCTAATTCTGTTAAGAATTGTCAATTGAAAATTATTTGTAGTTATTTTCATCATTATAAAACATTCTCAGCTATCTGTACTTTACTTCTTAAAAAAATCATTCTCGGTTTACTTTTCGAAATGCGAAAAGGCACTTTCGTAAAAAAGTCATAAAATAAAGATTCAAAATTAGATAACAGACGTCCTTCGAGGTAGAATACAGAACTTCATTGAAATGCACTACTTATAACGGTATTCTTGTGTCTACGGGTGTGTGTGCATAATTCTCCATCCTACCCTCTTACGAATGGTGAAAAAGGCTGCGCGGATTTATTTATCATAATCATTTTTTTTTGTCTTTGTACGTCGTCTCCACCGTATTATAAAACTACATTCTTCATTTATCTCATTCATCTATAATTAATGTACACCGCGTATGAAACATTCGAATGATTCGCACACAACAAATTCGCCTAGCACGCTCTCTTTTCTCGTTCGAAATTTACGTTTGTGTAACCTCATCGTATGCTGTCACGATGCCTCCACTTTCCCTTTCCATCAACCATCACAGGTTTATTTGGTTTACTCGAGTCTCTTGAGGTTGAGAGTGGCGACGATTTCTCCAAGTGCATTTATTCACGCTCCGCACATCGTCTTCGCGTCTTTTTTCCTTTTCATTTCATGAGTATTGTGTACCTAGACACATACTTGGATGGCCGAGTCCACGACGGTCGGAAGTCACATCATCTTGCGTACTCGATTGTGTTATGCGTAAACTGTGAGACCTGGGCACATATTCGTATGCCAAGCGGCTCTGATAAGTCGCGTACTCGCATTTTTTTCTTCTCTGGTAGAAAAAGGGATATAATTGGATCAATCTCGTACTTTTACGTTGAAGCTGTTCCTTCGCCGTTGCTCGAGTGCTACTCAATGCCACGTGGGCCATCTATTGGCATCGTGTGAAGAACTTCATCAAGCAGTTGCAATGCTCGATGCAGATGCACCTAGTAAGGAACGTACATTTTTATGATAATTTTATAAGAAATACTCAATTTTCGAAAGACTTTATAAAAGTTACTCAAATGCAATATTCGTAAACAATTTAAAATAATAATTCGTGTTCATATCACATTAAAAAAAAAGTCTGTTCATATTAACTTTAAAAATATTTCTGTATCAGCTAAATAGAATTCGTATCTCTATGTATATTGTTTTTGGAATCTGAAGGTTTCAGATAAAAATAATTACCTCTATCCAACAAGGCGTCTCTTTGATACTTTGTCTTGGGTAATCAGGTCCCCAACCTTTAACGAAACTGAGTCGCAAGATACACAAACGACGGAGATCATCGACACCAATGCCCGCAGCCGCGCTTAAACCTGAAAAATAATTTATATAATAAATAAATTATAGTACAACCAAAAGCCATTAAAAAATATTCTATTCAATTCGCAATCAAATTAACACATGAAAAATATATTTGCGCTTGTTTTACAGTACGACATGAATACTTGCACCTGATCATATTTACTTATGTTATAATTAAATCTCATTCCCAAGATTTTCACAAGAAAAAAGAAACGTCTGGACAAATACAGACGAGGTACAAACATTCGACAAGGAAGTAAAAATAAACGCTTACTCTTGGTGATGGGGGCGCCGTGGGTGAGATGGCCAGCGACAGCGGCTGCCTGGGCCGCTGCAGCCGCCTGGGCCGTCGCTGCCTGGCCTCGCATTTGCTTGTGGCACTGTCGGAGATCGAAGACCTTTATGTAGGCCGCTGGGTAAATCTTGTGTACTGCATCGCCGGGCGCTCGGCCAGCTTCTCTGTCCAGGTAATACGACTGTACGAATACGCTGTGCTCGCTCTGGCATCTCAGCCAAACGTCGCCTTCGCCCCGTAGGTCCAGAACCACACCTTTACCTAATTTCGTGATAAAGGATTGTGTATTAGAGATTGTTTCAAAGTTATGGTTTTGGAGTCTTACGTATTATAATAGTTACGGAATTAATTCGTAAAATAAAATCTAATAAAGCCTTTAATTAAGCATCTAATAAAGCTCCAATAATCGTACTAGTACATAATATACTAGATGGAATGTTTCATGTTTAAATATAAAATTCATTAAATTATACATTTCAGAGCTAAATATCACTCCACAAAGCTAAAATTTAGTCAATCACTTTAGTATACTCAGAATTAAAAATTTTACCGTTAATAAAATATAAATGACCTTAGACAAAGACAGACTTTTGCAAGAAAAAAAAACTTAATGCAAAAATTATCAACCCATTCAATTCTCCCATAAGAAACAAATTTTATCGATCTTACCTATGTGAAGTCGAGCCCGTTCGCTTTGTTCGGTGCGGTGTACGTTGCTAAGGGCGCCCAGACAGAACCTGTTGCCACCACTGGGATCAACGTAACCGTCGACGATAACGGAGCGCTTACCACTGCTGACCTTGAACGTTTCACCGACCTGCGTATCCAACTCGAAATAAGCCACTGAACACCAGTACTCGGGTGCTGGCTGACTGGATAGTAAACCACCCGATATGCTGCCTGCTACATCCTCACCGTGGCCGCCCCCTATGAATGCATTGTACAATTGTTTTTAAATGTTGAAGGGTATAAGAATCACTGCTGCTGCTGTTGTTTTTTTTTAGACTAAGTGTTGGAGTATTGATGTCTATCGATTTAGTCGTTCTAATATTGTTTTTCTTCAGCTCGATGACGTCAGTGATAAGATGTTTGTCAATACTTTAACGAACGTTAAACGACCGATATGATTTGATTAATATGGAAATTACGAAAACATCGACGAGCGCTATAATACCGGTAAAAACGGCTACATAAACTAATATAAAAGACCGAGCAAATATTTGTTACACCGAATTCCAAAAATACTGCAATTGAATGAAATATCATATTTATTAACAAAAGAACACTGTGGTAACCCAAACCGAGTATTTTCTTTTTCCCTAGTACAAAAAAACCTGTATATTTCCTTATATTCCTTATTTCAAATATAGCTCGTTCATCATTTTTCTATTTTTTTTTTTTTTTTTTTTTCACCACGACCACCACATCCCCATTCCCACTAGTACCATGATATATACTTACAGTAAGAATGGAGATGCCGATCAGGCGGCTGCATGCTCTGAGTATAGGTGAGAGTGTTGGCACCGGTCCACTGTGGCGCTCCAGTGTTGTACGGATTGGCGACCGTGGCGACCGCGAATCCATTCTGATGGTGGAGGTGTACCGGCGACACCGGCGAATTCTGACTGTTACCGGCTATCGATGCGAGAAAAGCCATTTTTGGAGTTAACGTTATGCGTATAACTTATTATTATTTAAGCTCTTTTGAGTAATAAAAGGGTTGACTCATCACTTATGTATTTTTATGTATATATAAAATTGTTGTCACACAATGAAAAAACGTTAATTGAACTTATTACATGTATTTATTTAAAAAAAAGTAAATCATTGGTTTTCCGTCGAATTGTAGCTCAATTAGTTCGATAATATTAGCTTTATATAAATACTGCAATGCCAACAAAAATACGTATAACACGTACTCGATTAAATCGACAAAAAATAATTGCTGTACATATCAAAAAAAGTTTGTAATCACAATCGAAATATTCAGTTTACTAAACGTTCCAACTTACTGAGCGTAGCTGTGAGCGCGTCAACGGACGACGGCGCCTGGAGATCCTGCGGCGGTGTCGACGTGCTGTAAAAGGATTCGCTGCGTTGGCTTTGAGCAGGACTTAAAATTTGCCCGCTGCTACTGCTGCTGCTCGAATTTAAGGACTGTTGCTGATTACCTACAGGGCATGAGTAATTCTTCGCGTTATAAACACAATACAGGGACTTATAGGGAGATTATATCACGGTTGTAAAAAAAAACAGAAAAAAAAAGAAATTATATACTGTGCAAATGATCGTGAGGGTGGACTACGTTGTGTGTATTTAAATGATTTTTTTTTTTTTTAGAAAATGAGAAAATGAAGTCAGTATACTGTATTATACTGACTTTATAAACATTATTATAATATTATGAAAAAAGATAGATAACAAAAAATTTTAGGTACATTAAAAAAAAAATTTTTGATTAGGTGATACGTAGTCCACTAGAGTAAAAAAAATTCCATGAATGAAAATGGTTTTATTGGTGATTTTGACTTTAAGAAAAGTAGATATGATTTTTCATTAAGTTTATTTTTAAGGTACTGTATCAATAATTGTATTGTATATCAAAATTAATACACTACGATAAGAGTTCAAGAAAAATAGACAAAAATTTAAGACAAATAAAATATACGAGTGCATATATAACTATTACGAAACAAGCTACAATAATAAGTATAACATAAATAAAGTTCAAATCTATAAACAATTATACTATAGAACAATGTGTACGAACAATAATCAACAAATAATTGTGTGTGTGTGTGTGTATATATATATATATATATATATCAATAGTAGCGACAACAAAGCAATAAATATAATAGTTCTAATAAAAACGTGTATACGTATATATATATATTACAAGATCAAAAAGAGATAACGAGCATATATGCATGAACAGGAGAATAATGTGTATGCGTGTATGTGTGTATATATACGCATGTAAGCGAGAGTGAAGTAGAAAAAAAGTGAGAGAGAAAGAGATAGAAAGACAAAAGCCGGCATAGCCATAAGACACACGTGCAGAAAGAGAAAGAGAGAGTGAGTAAGAGAGAGAGAGAGAATAAGAGAATAACAGAAGAGTGTATACAGGTCTCCTACGTACAATGGTGTATGTTTCGCGCTGAGGAATGGTGCGGCGTGGGAATCCAAGTCTGCCGGGGGCATGAGCTACTATCTTCCAGCTTGCCGCGGGGATTAGCACTATTCGCTCCCCCGTTAAACATTCCCTCACCATTAGCTGTGTGCAGCAAACAATACAAAAAATAAAAAAAAACAACCGGGAAAGAAGAGGAATGGAGAGAGAGAGAGAGAGAGAGAAAGAGAGAAGGATCGAAAGGACTCGAAGGACTGTATAACATGAAGTATTGCTGTATATATAGGGACATGTTATACGACAAAAGAAGCGACAAACGCGAAAGAAAATTGTGAACGGAAACGCGCGCGATTTTCCGTGGATTACTTATATTGTAAAGTTGTCGATAATCTGATGTAAGTCTCGAGATTACAGAGTACGAAATCGGTATATTTAATAATTAATTCGTCGTAACAAAATGAAAAATTATAAAATAGGTGGAAATTGATAATTCGAAAATTCATTTAATTTTTAATTAACGAGATAAAATTGTCGCGAATAATCGTTTTGCAGACGAAATTTTCATATGCCGTAAAAAGATCTACAGATGTTTAGATAAAATTATTGACCCAAACAGAACTCCGTGTTTGTCCTTTTCAGATAGATAAGGCTTGGGAAAGGTTAAACGTGCTTTTTATTTACGCAAGTGCAAAATTAAATTTTTCAAAAAACACGAATCATGAAGAAATCAGTGTTATTTTATTATTCTAAATTTCTTTGATAAGTTATGTAGGCTAATTTTATATGACGTATAAATTATATAAAGTATAAATATTTTTTTTTTTTTTAATGACGTTAATGGTATTATATAATTGATTGTAAAAATTAAAATATTTCTTCATTTCAAGATTTTAAAATCTAATTTGTGGTTGTCACTACTTGTTACAGCAATAATGTTAATTTCTTATTAATACGTGTAAAAAAAGTATTAAATAAAAGCTGACTTCAAAGAGTCAAAAAAAGCATTAGTAATCAAAATAAACTTAAGCACGTAATTTTTTAAAATTAAGATAAATCAATAGAAAAAAGTGTGTACTTATGCGTTTTTTGCTAAATTAGTAACTTTTGCATTTCTTTAAACAAAAAGTAACATTGATTAGGAAGGATTCAAAAAGCTTACTACAAAATTAAAAATGGTTTTATCTGTGACCAGTATAACAGCCAAACTGCAATAGAGATATTTAATGCACAAACGCACAAAGACTGTTCAACAAGTAGACAACAATGAAATTTAATTAATCGAAAATTTACAGTATAAATTCAATTTTTTGTTTTGAATGTTTTTTTTTTAATCCAAAGCAGCTGCACAACAAAGCTACATACTGTGCTCGGTAAACGACAAAAACGTAATCCAAACATTACGTAGGTATGATGACGAGCAAATTCATTTATAGATACAATAATAATATCACTGCAGTCTACTATTATATATCTAAGGAGATGCAAAGCGCCAAGGTTCTTCTTTGTTAAGCTACTTCATCAACAAAGCACTTTTATAAACCCAAATTTTATTTTCGTTGTCTCTACAAACATAATAAGTAAATACGACGAAAATATGTTTGGTAACGTAAACATTACCACAGGCATTCGATTTTTTCAGACGAATTAAGAAAAATACTTCTGTAATTTACAGAATACAACATAAAAAAAATAACCAAGTAGACAATTAAATAAACAACAATATCTAACCAACATTAATAAGCGTAAGCTCGGCCAATAAAGCGACACAATTACATCTCCTTAGACCCAATATATAGGCCTCAATTCTACTATATAGTCAACATCTTAAATAAATAGATAAGTAAATAAATAAGACTACTCGCACTTTGTACTTTCACACAAACTCACCGGTTGCGGGCTGCTGCAGCCCAGGCATGAAGGATTGCTGTGGTTGCTGCGGGTTACTGGGCGAAGGCCCAGGCCCAGTCGCGGGGCCTTGTTGTGCTGTGCTAGGATGATGTTGAATCGTCTGGTTCAATTCGCCATCAACATCCATTCCTGCGCCAACGGCTGCGACAGCAGCAGCAGCGGCGGCTACGTTTCCACCACCGCCGACGCTGTACTCGTCCTTGACCAGACGGCCTCCGGGTCCAACAGCAACACCCGATTGCAACGTGAGACCCGACAAATCTGTAAAGAACGGGTCTGCGTGTGCAGGCGGGAAAACCGAGCCAAGCTCGTTCGTATACACCAAGGCGAACAACGATGAAGAAAATTAAAAGAGAAAAAGAAAACCACATGAAGCGCGAGCGCCTCAAAAGGGTAACGGCGTACTACCGACGACAGTTGTTTTTGTGTTTTTGTTTTGAAATTGAACTATTTTGATTGTCGAGCTGTTCGTTATACAGTCATTTGATGGATCGGTTTCAATTTGAAAAGCGCTCTGTTTTTAAATGTAATTTTATTGACCAATCAATTTCATATTTAATTACTGCAATAATAATGATGGTAATTTGAGTTTATGCATAATATTGTTTATTCAATTATATAACATTGCAAGCTTCGAATTGTTCGAATATCAAAAATTTATGTATAAGTGAATAAAAATCGTCGATAGTCGATACTCCTTTGAAAAGATATGCAAATCAATGTTGTTAACAGAATAATTCTGTCAAATTTCAATTTTAACACCTTTAACTTAGTTAATGTTAAATTTTTATAAAATAAAATTGTTTCTTATATAATTATATTTTTGTAAAAATCATTGAATTACTAAATTTAAGATTTGCATATCGAGGTAAAAGCCCAGTCTTAAAATTTTCAATTATTTTTATATTTTAAAGTATAATTTATCATGCATATATATATATGTATAATAAATACAGAAATATATAAAAAAACAATTAACAATATACTTCTTTCAAACGCCCAAACATTAAGACTGGATTACACACATTTATCAATGTTTCAGAGTTATTACCCTATATTTTCGAATCAATATTTTGTGCATCTATATTAATATTTGAACATTTATAATTGTACCTATACAATGCATCTACTTATAAAGAGCTTAAATTAATGAATTTAGAAGTTAATAGATTATATAAAATTTTAAATATATGCAGTTAAGATAACTAGTAGATTTTATTGATCTTACTTTCTACAAAAAAGATTACTAAATGTTTGAGAAATTGTAACATACACTTTTAAAAACTTCTCAAATATAGATTAAGATAAGTAATCAAATGTAACTTGAGATTGGCAAGAATTCAATACATAAGTATTTCAAATATTTTCTTGATAAGGATTTTGAATAATTTGTATATATTATATTACATACTGTGATTAAAACAAAATGCCTGTACTTTCATATATGTTATTATTATTATTTTTTCTAAATTTTGGTGGAGCGATAACCCTGAATTTTTGACATTGCAGCAAATTATCGCTTATAGCAAAACAAGCATTCTATATTCAACCTTTTCATATTTTCCTGCCAAATACACAATTAAAAAAACATTGTGTTAAACTTTTTTATTTTGTGATTTAATAAAAGTTATTAAATTTATTGAAATCATTTTACCTCAATTGAAATAACAAGAGGATGAGGCAACTAATAATTTAAATAAGAAATTTTATAGAAATTAATGTTTGTACATGAAAAGGTTGAATAATTTCAGCAAAGCTCCAGTAAATCTATATTTACTTGTTTCTGACAAAAGCGACAATATTACTCTTTGCATATATAGAAAAAGCAGCGCAAAACAACAAAGCTTACCTATTCCAGGAGAAACAACACGTTCATAGTGATAAGGATTGACACAGACAGAGTCACATTTGAGATCGAATGCAAATTGGCAATATTTCACATGTTTTAACTCATTTTTGTGCAGATCTGGCCACCTCCAAATTCTTGCGTAAATAACATGTGGAAAACCTTTTCGGCCAGCAACTTGCAGCCTACCGTCTAATGTCCTTTGTATTGTTACACATTTACTGGGGTGTGCCCCATTCGTCGTAATAGCAGTTATTAAACTGTCTAGTTCATCTCTCTTTTCCTATAAATACATTATAAAAAATAAATTATAAATTTAAATTCCAATAGTTTTATAGAATAAATTAAAGTGTTGATTAAATGTTAAAAATATTTTATTTCTATTGGTAATATAGAAATAACTTTTTTTTTTAGTTAACTGTATATTCAAGAAAATTTGTAATTGATTAGTTATGAATTGAAAACTCTTTTTGCTAATTATTTTTATAATTTGAATGTATAAATAACATAAAACTTCAATAAGAAAGATTATTCAATATTATGAAGTCAAATAACAAAAATATTTTTAACACATACCTTCAGTTTTTTCACTAGAGATTCTATAGCTCGCTTGCTGAAACCTTCACTCTCTCCACCCTGCCGATGGCACATTAGAGAGTGAACTATGCTCAAACAAGCATCAGCACTTGTTGGAGCACTGGGAGCCATCCCAGTCATCTCCCTCACTGCGAAAAAAATATCTAGATTAGTTCTGGTAATAGTAACATAAAAAGGTTTTGAAAATTGGAAAATTATTTATTATTTTTTCAATTGATTTTAACAGAAGATAATATTTTCTGACTACAAGTATAATTTTTGTTAAAAGTTTAGTCATATGTAAATATAAACTATAAAGTTAATAACTTTCCCTGAGTATCAGTTACTTCAAATTTCTTTTTAAATATATTGATGAAACTAATAATAGACCAAATAATAATAGATTCTCATAACTTGAAATAACTATAATTCCAAGAATTGAAATTCATATGTTTCTGTCTTTATCAGTAAATCTATTCATGAAAAAATTTAAAATTTTCAAACATATGAACAATATTATTGAAAAACCTTAAAAAGGTATTTTCTACAAACAAAAATATAATTTCAATGTCTCGAAATTTTTTACAGATAAAAAAACTCGTACAAATTAATACAATATAAGAACAATTTCAAGAAAAAAAAAAAATTTTAAATTGTATGTAACAGGTAATATTTTTTTGACATTTGAACATTAAACAGAGAGAAAATTTGATATTTAAATCTTCAAAAGTATAGTAATTTCACGTTTTTGAAATGCTAAAAAATGCTATAAAGGCATAACCACCATTCATCCCTACTTCACCAATCGTTCACTGGCTTATCAAATCACAGTCAATTCCCAACGAAAACACAGTGAGATCTGTTCTATTGCTTGTTTACAGGATTATATATTTCCTTCTGCTACAATTTACCCTCCACATGGTACCCTCCCCAGCAACAACAACAAGTAGAAAAAAGGTACACTACTGCAACAATACAAGTCAACAACAACAAAAACAACACAACAATTCCCCCTGTGTATTCGTAGCCAGGCATCGCACACTCATCGCTGGCAATACCAGCCTCTCAGCTCGCTGCACATTCAGCTCAGCAACAACCTCCCTCTGAGTTCTCTCCTTCCCTCTTGCACTCAAAGAGAAAGAGAGAGAGAGAGAGAGAGATCAGAGAGTATATCGGCCTTGACAGCTGTAAGTACGTGTGCTGGCAGCGACGCGTCGCTCTGGCAGGCAAGCGGGCGGGCACGCTCGCTCTCTCCGTGTTATCACTGATGGTACTCACGCTCCGGGTTGGGAGGCTGCATCGGGGGCGAGGGGTAGAGATGACCTCCCCCGCCCGCGAGGCCAACCATCTCGGTGAAAGCCGTGGCGGCAATCGTCGCTGTCGTCGTTGCCGCCGTGGATGACGATGCACAACGCTGCTGCTGCGCTGCTGCTGCTGCTGCTGCGGTTTGACCGCTGCTGCTGCTGCTAGCTGCTGTTGCTCTGCTTCTCTCGACTGTAGTCGTCCACCACCCCGAAGCAGCCCGCTGCTTTCGTATTCGCCTATACCGCCACTACAACACCACTGCCCCTGATACTTCTCGTTAACGTCGTCGTGCTGATACTGATGCTCCTCTACCCCGCGTCGCCTACGGATGAAGCCGAAACGCTCCGGCCCTTTATGCTCGACCATCTAGCGGAACTCTTTTAGACGGGGAGGCCCTTTCTCACAGTTTTGTTGTTGCCATAATATGCGCTCTCTATTGCGCACTCGCTCCCTCTCGCTTTGCGTTCGTCGTGCCCTCTCTCTCTCTCTCTCTCTCTTTCTCTTCTCCTTCTCACTCGTTCGCTTCGCTGCTGGCTACTGCCGAGCGCTCTCCGCTCTGCTGCTGCTGCTGAACCTTTCTACGTGCTGATCTTCTCTTTCTCGCTATCCGTGTATGTACGCTTGTATATAGAGGTATATATATATATATATATATATATATATATAACGTGTGACTGTTTTCGAATCGTAGGCACTGACTATATAATATGCTTTGTTGCACGCCTGTATGTTGTCGTCTCTCGTCGTTTGCTCCCTGCGCTACACAGCAGCACGCGCGAATCGAATTCTATTATTTCTATCCCCCGAGAGAGAGAGAGAACGCACTGCACGATCTCTCTGCGAGCTTATGTCTATCTTGCTCGCTCCTTGCGGAGGGCACTGCGCTGGTATATACGCGCGCTTGCGAGCAGCGGAGCAAAAAAGACGTATAGGCGGTATAGGATGTGATTCGCGCGGCGATGTGTGCTAGTGGTGTCTCTTTCTCTATATATTTCGCTCTCATTGGCTCTCGCGCGCGTTTACATGTGGGAGGATACACGACACGCGCGCCGCTCACGGAGGCACGCACTTGTGCTCGCAACACCAACAGGCAACAAGCAAACTAGGCGTGAGTGTGTGTATAGTGTATATGTATATATGTATATATACATACGGGGCGTCGTGCTCGTGCGCCCACACACGTAAACAGTGGATAGTGACGATGTTGGGATGACGGAGGACGTCGAGAGGACGGTCAGAGTGAGGACGTAGGTTATTTACACTACGGATCGAGGTCGAAGTACGCTTTGGTATCAGCAAGTGCACGGATATGCTGTATATATAGTTGGTGGATGAAAAAAGATGTGCCCATTTTGTTGACGAAAAAAAAGGATAGGTATAATTGGGTGGGTTTTCTTGGTCGTTGATTGTGCATTACTTTATCTAGGATGAATATCAGAAAAGAATAATAACGTTGAAGTGATAAATACTAGATCAGGTTTTGATGTACATATATTTTAAAATATTATCAAATCACGTAGATTTTATGATAACTTTTATATCCATATATGTTGAATAGGAAAAAACGTTTCGAATCGAAAATTACTGATGCCTAAAAATTATAAAACAAATCTAAAATTATATATGTTCGTGAAAGTAACGTAACGAGATTTATTATATAATTCGAGGCTATTCACTGCCAAATTTTGCAACAATTAAATCAGTCACAGACAACGTTATTAAAACGTCATTGAAACGTGGCGAGATCGGATAGCATCAAATATTAGATATACAAAAAAATATTCATTTTGAGAAAAACATAATCTTATCATATACAAACATAGATGAATAAACAAGTTCTTTTAAACATCATAATATTCCATCGTCGAAGCATTTATGCTCAAAAGTGCAAGTATATTATTTTAAATCCTCATAAAAGTCGATTACAAACTTTCGTTAACGATTTAGGTCACCTGAAAATCACAAATGCTCCGATTTTCATTTCGAAGAAAAATACAAATTTTACTCTACCGTCAAATTTACATGGCTAAAATGTTCTTATTTAATTATAAAAAACCAAATAAAAATATTTAAATAGAAAAACAATGCTTAATCGTCCCTTAACCCTTCCAAGTGTTCCAATTTTCATTTCGGAGCAAAATTTGAATTCTCGCGCTAAAAGCGGGTCAACGGTCTCCTTGACTGCCGCGGCGCCCAGTTCGACGTCCCCACGCCTGGTCAGCTGACGGGAGCCACGACCCTGCGCTTCCACCGAACCAACACATTCTCACTCATTTAAAGTAAAGAGAAAGAGAGAGACGGAGCGCTATACTAATACGCAAGTACTATACACACATCGCTGGCCTATGATAGTAGCGCGAAAATTTTTGCAGATCGGAGCACTGCAAAGCACAGGTCGCTGCTCCCTGAAGTTTGCCGCGCTTGACAACAGAGACCTAAAGAGAGAGAGAGGGAACGAGGATTCATGGAGGAAGAGCGAGAGAGAGATAAATCCCGCGCGCGCCATGGTTAGCGCAGCATCACAGGGAGCAGCAAAGTACGCGTGGCTTGTCAACTGTCAAGAGGCGCGCGGATCGTTTTTCAACCAAGCTCCTCTCGTTCTTTCTTTCTCGCAGTTATCGCTTTCTTATTCTTTCTCTCCCTCTCTCTCTCTCTCTCCCTCCCATTCACCCTTGTCGATACACACACGTCGCGCTCTTTCTCTCTCAGAGGAACAACAAGGGTATATTTTCCCACTCTCGGGATCATTCTCGTTCCTTTTGCGCTCTCACTGCTTACGTGTGCGCACACGTTCTATTTTTGTTCCATGTGCTGCCGCCGTCGCCGACGAGCGCAGAAAAGACAGATCGCGTTCTTTTCTTTCTCTCTCGCTCGCTCTCCTTACGCACTTTCGGTGCTCACGCGTTGTTATATAGGGTGGAGGAAAATCATCGTCATCCCTTGTAAGGGCCAAAGAGGAAGGATGAAAGAAGAAGAGATGTGCGAGGGTGAGCGGCGAACGAAGAGAGGGAGGGAGAGCGAGCGTATATAGGCCTGCGTTATATCATTGATTTCGGTAGCTGAGTAATAGCCAGTGTAGCTTATAAAAAGGACGGCTTGGGAGAAAGATCCTTTATTCTTATATTTCGTTCCCCCCTTACGATATGCTCAGTTCTGGGGTTTTCCGGTGTGTTGCTGCTTTTATAATTAGAAAATGATTTTACATTCCGGAATGTGCATATGAGATCATAATTTTATACTTTATGATATTTTGGTATTGGGATTTCCGGTTACAAGTTTATTATTATTATTTATTAAAATACTTGGAATATATAGTGAAAAATTCTGTTCATTATTTTTAAAAAAATGAAGAATTTGATCGAACTGTCAATAAAAGTTTATTTTTAAATGCCTGAGTTAAAAAAAAAAGTATCGATAAAAGTTTTATCGCGTTACGAAATTTTAACTGGAGTGTATAATAAACACACACATATATAAATGATTCTTGAATTATCTTTTATTATAAACTTCAAAACCGTCAATTCTGTTCAGCGGCATAAATCCTTTTTAAAATTACGGGCATACAATTATCCCATGACTCATGGGCTTTATGTCTTTGGGGTGCTGCCGCATCCTTTGATTTATGGAGCATCATCGTAGAGAAGCATTCACCGCCAGTGTAGTTATTGCACTCGATTCAGACATCAGCTATATGAACCGATTTCATTTCGGAAAGCATTAAACTCACGAGTATAAAAAGGGTTTAACGCAATATTTTAATGTGAATGAATAAAAGTGTCATATCTCATGTTATTTATTATTTGACCATTCTTTTATTTTTATTTTTTATTTTTTATTATTATCATCAATAACGCTATATATACGATTAACATTATTTATTTTAATATTTATCAAAAATTTCTTTATGTACCAAACGATGATTATATTATTCTGGGTTATCAACAAATAGTTTAACATCGAAATTCCTTAAAATTAAGACTTATAACATCTTAATTTTATAAAAACGTTAAAAAATTAAATTTCATTTTTCATATTCTGCTGACAAACAAATACTTACACTCACATTACAATTGTAGGGAGTGATTTATATGAGAGGGCAAAGAGAGTAACTCGAGCCCTTTTCGGAAAACACGATAAGCCTAGATG
>JAYJLV010000056.1:11266305-11280847 GCA_036873485.1 Torymus texanus
TTCACCTTGTTAACTATTCGAATTTAGATCACTTGGTTAATAATATATTTTATTATTAAAAGAGTGTCCTACACAATATATCGCTTTTGCTCAATTTAATGAGCGACGTCAATTTTTTTACAATATTTCCAGGTAACGGAGCTTCAATTATCAACTATTGTCAGTAGTAAGCAGTAGTTATTAAAATTTTCAAAATATTGTTAAAATTTACGTACTTTACGTGTCAATACATCATAATTAATATAACGCCGAGATAGCAGAATATAAGTATAATCAGGTAAAACATTCTATACACGTCATACATCCAAATGGTGACTAAAAATTTTATGACCACGTGGTTTATGTAGAAGTGATTAATGGAGGGGTATTGAATTAAACATTTCGCAGAAAATTAACACGTCAAAGATAAAGAGCTATACGAGTCGTATATGACTCGTATGAATCGGATCTACTGTGCTATACGAGATCTATATATATACAGGACTCGTACGTGATTTTAGGGATGATAATCTTTGGCAGTAGATATAGACATGTAATAAAAACAAATAATTGACGCAGTTTCATTTCGGAGCTTTGAATTCTCTTTTTTTCTTTTTTCAAGCTCTTTAACTGTAGATTTCCGGTAAAATTGCTCATATACATATAAGCTTAAAAAAAATGGCACATACGAATGTTAATAAACTTATGCACATTAAAAAATAGATTATGTTATATTATTATATTTATTTTTGTTTATTAATTGTTAAAGTTTGATTAATTCGATTAATTTAAAACAACATATGTTATATTTATTTTATAATAAAATACTACTTCGTTTTTTTAACTATATATTAATAGTATTGTCTATTAATATTAGTGTTATAATAGTACATACATTGTACAACAATGAGAGAAAATGAGCTCAAGCTTTTACGGGGAATAATATCATTATTGCCTGTTGTATCTCAAACGACTAATATTAAATCTTGCACTTTTTGAAAATACGTTCAAAATGCGCAATTTTCTACTGAATTTGCAGGCACGAAAAAGAAATAATTTTTTATATAGGTAAAAGTACAAATCGCAGTATGACAGGTTTTAGTAAAGTAATTCTACTTTTTCAATTTCACAATTTTAAAGTTTATGATATTCGAATTGCATTTCCACATAAGTATTATTACACAATCAGTTAGTATGGTAATATATAACTATTTATCGTTGTGTATTCTGTTTATATACCATTTTTAATTAATAAAGACAATTAAAAAATATTAGTTAAAAAATTCAAATGTCTATTGTTTCAGTATATACATAAAAGTATGGATTTATTTCATAGATTGAAATTGTGTGATAAGATACGAATATCCTCACGAAACCTAAATCTTGTATCGTTAAAATACTTAACGTAAAAATTACTACGAAAAATTGATATAAATACGAAAATTTCTACATCAATAAATGTGAAAAAAATGTTATGACCTTATCTATAGTTATTAAGTAGAAACGAGAAGACAATCATCTATTCATCTCAGATTATACCGAATTATTGTATTTGTGTATGTGCACATCGCCACGAGGTGTCGCCTGTTTCCAACATCTCATCGTAAATAGTGATGATACACGATATCGCGATGTTTTTCAAGCAAGTATATAATATGTTCCTCCTTTGGAATAGGGGCCAATCTACAAAGGAACATTCTGATAAACATTGTAAGGAATACAAGGTAGTAAATAAGCATAGGTAACATCGTAGTGATTGATAAAATTGCTTTTACGTAACAAACAATTTTCCACTTTAGGTGGGAATTAATATATAAGGGTACAATAAGAGTATAATAGGCGCCATGTGTAATAACTACTACATTTTACATAATTCGTATATCCATATCGATCCGAATTCTTTCTTTACTGCTTGATCAATAAAAATCCAAAGCTATATTTGCGCTGCAAAATATTAATCTTATTGGCATTTATATGTATTTTATGTTATTCCAAAAATACAAATTTAATGTTTCTAAGAAAATGTAATATATTTTTAAAAAAAGTAAAATTTCATTTTTATTCTTACGGTTATATAACAACTTATTTTATTATAAGAAAAATGTTTTATTAAAAATTCATTAAAAAAAAATTTTTAGTTTTTTCCGTGAAAAGAAAAAATAAAATTATAGTTCGATAATAATAACAACGAATGTAATACAAATACAAACTAAAAGTTCAGTTAAATAAGAACCGTGGTCGGTTTTTTATTCGAGCTTCCAATCATTTTATTTAATATTTATCGGTCTCCTTCAGCTTGGCGATGCAACCATGACGATTGCATTTATCACGGACTCACTTTATAGCTGAAAAAAAGTTCGCGATCGCGCATATATATAGCCGCATTTATAAAGTTCGCTAATAACCACCTATATACACATTCCACGATTCAAACCCGTATCTCTAGGAACAATCTTGGTCAAGTTGGCAACCGCACCTACTCCCAACATCCCCAGATTCCAATATCAGCGAGCACCCCAGAATCACAGTTGCAAACCCAGCCGTATATCATCCAGGGCGCGCGTGCGCGCCCTCTCTCTCTCTCTCTCTCTCTCTTTCAATATTTTCTTCTAATCGCTTCTCCATATACCGTAAAAATCCCTCTCGTGGCGCGTGTGCTCCGGTGGCGGCACGCACGCACGTAACTCTCGCTCCGTTCCGCGGCGGATTGCCTGCGCCGACGTTTACATATTACCGCTGTCGGTGCGGCTCTGTCTTTCTCTCTCTCTCTCTCTCACTCGCACTAACTAACTACTACGTCAATTGGCTTCCATCCTGGCGCGCGTGCGGGGGAGAACAGAGTAGTAGTAGCAGCAGCAGCACCATCGTCGTCGGCAGACACAGTCGCCATCTTGACCTGCCGCAGCCGCCGCCGGCAGCAGCAGCGGACAGGCCATATCACAGTCACGCAGCGCGCGCGCGGCGCTAAGCTCTAAAGCTAGCCCATCATACATCGTCGTCGTGTGTCTGTCGGATATATCATCATACAGTATCGTGCGTGTGTGTGCCGCCGTCGTCATTGCACGCGAGCGAGTGAGAGAGAGAGAGAGAGAGAGAATCACTCAAAGACGAGAGAGTGAGTGAGAGAGAAAGAGAGAGAGAGAAGAAACACTCTGCTCTGCTGCTGCTATATACCTACTCTCTCGCGCAGTCTCGCCACCCTCTCCGCACTCTCTCTCCCCGCGAGAGAGCCACAGTAGCTCCGCGCCGCAGGCAGGCAGGCAAGGCAGCCGGCACGTAGCAGCAGCCGTATAGTAGCGCGACCGCGACACTCGTGCAGGAGGCTCGGGTGCCAGGGTCTGCGCCCCTCTCACTGATATTAGCGAGAGGACAACGACGTCGACGTTGAGGAGGAGGTGGTGGTGGTCGTGGTGGCGGCGGTTCGAACAAGGCGGCGCCACGCCGAGTCCCCACCGACTCGGCCAAAATTCTAGCCCGGAATGCGTTAGGTGAGCAAGAATCAACTCGATGATCAAGTATAAAGCCTGACCAACACACATACACACATCTTACCTCTTCTATGTTCTATCTATACCATACCCGAGTAGTACTAGTAACACTATTACGGCTATATATTTCCCAACGCTCTCTCCCGCGCCTATATGTCTGTGTGTCTATGTATGCTTGTATTGTGTGTATAGATGTATAAGTGCGTTAGAGGTATATATAATAGCAGCTTGTGTCTCGAAGGTGTCGATAAAGATAGTATAATCACGTATAGTATATGGTATCCGTATATATCAGGGCACATCTTCCTCTGGTCCGCGCGCTTCCTTCCGGCGCACGCGCGTAGTGTACCTGTGTACTTACCTGCCGCTCATTCGCGCGCAAGCCGTGTGTGTGTGTATATATATACATATCAACCGCGACACTATATATATAAGCGTACATGCATGTGTGAGTAAGCAAGTCGGTGTGCGCGTGCCTACGTGTGCCACTGGAATTATAGAAAGAGAAGACGTGTTCGAGGTGCTTAAGGAAGACTCAAGGCGATTCGTGGGTCCGCGTATACTTCCTCGGGGAAGTCACCGGAAGTGCGGAATAATATATACGTGCGTGAGAGTCAGAAGAGTGAGAGAGAGAGAGGCAAATGTGTATAAGTGTACGGATACACGAACACTACTCTCCCACACCCCACGCACGCACGCGCGCGCGGACAAGCACACAAGCGGCCCAAGAGCGCGCTCCTGCTATATAGGGTACACTATCTCTGTCTCTCTCTATCTGCGTCTTTCTCTCTCTTCTCTCTCTTGCGCGCGCTCCTTCGTGTGTGTCCGCGGCGGCGGCGGCGGCAGCAGCAGCAGCAGCAGCTCTCTGACTACTTCTACTCTTTTGGAGCAGTGCGCGCGCGCGCTCGCCCCCACGTTCGCTGCGCGCCTTCCACAAGGAGTAGTAGACTGCAGCGGTGTGTGTCACACGTAAGTGTATCTTCTTTTGATCATCCTCACCGAGTACTACATAAAACTCCGTAGGATTGTCGCGCGTTCGCGAGTGCATCTCCGGTCGTACACGGCTGTCTGTCTTTCTCTCTCTCTCTCTCTCTCTCTCTCTCTCTCTCTCTCTCTGCTTTACCGAGCGCATGTGCTTATCCGTTCGTCTTTTTTCCTCCCTACCAAGAAGCGAGGGTATTTATTGTTATTTTGTTGATGTTTCGAAGGTGTTCGGAGGTTGTTTCTTTCGCGGGTGTACATGTGCGTGATTACAATGATGCTGATGTGTGCAAAGGGAGCGTTGAGTGACGGTAGATGTAGAATGGGCGAATGCGGGCGGCACATAGCCGTTGAGGTTAGGTTCCCGCGGGAGTTCCGGATCGAAGCTTACGACTACCCGCGTTGATGACGATACACCTATATAATGCGCGTTGCCGTATACGTGATGACTCGCGAACGTTACTACTGTGATTCTTGATCTCGTTTGTGGCAATGCGACGCACTGATGCGCGCTGCTCGGCTGGATCTAAAACGACGCGATGACGCTCGTGCGCCTCGTTCGAGAGAAAAACATTGCCGGTAATGTGGGTTGTAAGAAACAGGCTAGTATAGTACTAACCACTAACGGCAAAGTAAGTTTGTTTTCCTCGACACGATAACCTGTTTGCGAGACCACCTCGTGTGTTTGGCGACTCTTTTCAGAATAAAGTAGTCATAACCTGGTGGTTTGCATGGTGGGATTGTTAGCTTTAAGAGAGTCTAGGTCTGATTATGAATAAGTTTTGAGCAGTTGTGTGACAGATGGATATTTACAGATCTAGTATATGTTTGTAGAGTATACTGGCAACGCTTGGTGTAGAACTGTATTCGTGCATGGGATATGGATCGACACGATCCATTGCTTCTGCTTTGGGCAAGCTTAGGTACTTTGCGACAAGTATTTTCACTACTGACCTGCTCACGTGAACAACTAGCAGCAAGATTTTGATCCCCCTTAACAAGTATGAATTGACAGGAGTCATAGAGTAATAAAATGCTTGTGTTCATTGTAACATTTATCTGCTGATGGGTTTCTTTTGCAATTCAACTAAACTTTTCATTTTTTATGTATATGTGAAACATTTATCAATGTTTTGGATGTATTTAACAAATTTTACGATAACTAATATATCGCATCAATGTTATATTAACCATTATAATGTGGATTAATAATCTTATATTAAAGTGTTTAATGTATATTTAAAAATAATACTTATAATAATTTTGCCTCACTAAGTACATTCAGTTATAGAATCTATCCTATGTAGACAGATGATGTGTCAATGTTACTATATATATATAATTTTTTTCATACAGATATTGCTCACTATTCCAAGTACAAAAGCAAATAGTATTTGCTTCAGTTATATTTTTGTGATAGAAGTTATTTGTATGCTTTTTGATTATGCAAGCCTCTTTTCACTATCATTAAAGCATAAAACTAAAATTAGCCAACTTAGGTTAAACTGTTTCTATGTCTTCCTGGAAAAGTAATTTTGTGATTGACACAACTTCATCAGACTACAATAAAATAGTTGAAAAAAAATTTTAAAAAAATTGTATTTTAATTAGTATTGATTAATTAACTTGCATAAAATTAGCATTAGTTTTATTTATAAGAAAGTATCCAAACAATGTTTGCACTTTAAACATCTAATATAATTATTAAACCTAAAACTAAAAATTAAAAAAAATTATAAATAATTTTTAGATATAAAAAGTGCATTTAAATTTTATTTATTAATTTAACAAAGACCCCCATTAAATTTGGGGTATTAATGCATCCATTGTTAAACGGACTAATTACAATACTTTGCATGCCAATAAAAAATGATTCATATCTATTATCTTTCAACAACTAATTTTCTTTTTTATTGTTCTTTATCAGGTCTGCTGCTCCACTCATATGTTGGTAGTTGGGTGAAAGGAAGAGATAGTTTATTCAGAGGGCGTGCATTTTCGGTAGGAGACCAAGGTAGTTTGATTGAGAGTGGTGCATCAGACGAAAACGGTGTTAACACCCAGTGTTTTGAAAGAATGGCGCTTCCAAGTAGATCAAGAGTGTACACAGATGTTAATTCACACAAACCCAGAGAATACTGGGATTATGAGTCATATGTCGTTAACTGGGGGTAAGAAAACTTATTTTTATTCAATGCATGCAATACTTGTATTTAAATTATATAACGTTATACTTTTTATGTAACAATAAATCTAGTAAAATATACTCAATAATTAAATGCGCATTGATATCAAACTATGAATATATTTACTTGACAGCAATTACTGTCTATTATAGTTGGTTTTTATTACATTAATTCTTATTTCTCATTGATATCCATAAAGATTTTATTTCATGCAAATACTATTGCTTTATTTTTTTTTATTTTTATTTCTTTTATTGAGTTTTCCAAGTTGCAATGAATAATTTGATGCCGAGCTTATAAAAACTTTTGAAACATTATGTTTTTTCATTTCTGTTATGTAAAATCAATATCATTATTATTTTATTATTTAAGAAGATCTGTAATTATTAAATTCATAATTTTTTACTATAAATAATATTTTTTTCTTTTTCAGTCAACAAGATGACTACCAGTTGGTAAGGAAATTGGGCCGTGGCAAATACAGTGAAGTGTTTGAGGCTTATAATATCACAAATAACGAAAAATGTGTCGTTAAAATATTAAAGGTTTTTATTTATAAATATTCTTTAAATAAACCAATTTAAAAAGAAAAATCATAAAAGCTGACATTGATTTTGTAAATTACAGCCAGTTAAAAAGAAGAAGATAAAGAGAGAAATTAAAATCTTAGAGAATCTTAGGGGAGGGACCAACATTATAACACTCCAGGCTGTTGTTAAGGATCCAGTTTCTAGGACACCAGCTTTAATATTTGAGCATGTCAACAACACAGATTTTAAGCAGCTATACCAGACTTTAACAGATTACGATATAAGATACTACCTCTACGAGTTATTAAAGGTAATTTTAAGATTCATAATTAATTTTTTAAATAGTTTATTCTGCATCAAATAATTTTTGTAATAGATTGTGAATACAATCATTATTTTTGTTTTAAAAACTCTAAATAATTTGTTGATTCTACAGTTGATGCCTCATAAAAGTTACTTTATATTTAACTTAAATCTCAATAAAATTTGAAAAGACTTGAAGTATTAAAAGTAACATTTAGAACAAACAAATTTTGATGAATTTTTTAAGTAATTACAATGTTATTTTCAGGCACTGGAATATTGCCATAGTATGGGTATTATGCACAGAGATGTAAAACCGCACAATGTTATGATTGATCATGAAAATCGAAAACTGCGGTTAATTGATTGGGGTCTAGCAGAATTTTATCACCCAGGTCAGGAATACAATGTGCGTGTCGCCTCACGTTATTTCAAGGGTCCAGAACTCCTTGTAGATTATCAGGTATACTTTCAAAATACTTTCTTATTAAGTAACTAAAATGACATTTATAGAGCCATATGAAAATTTATTAACGATGTTATTTGTTTTATAGATGTACGATTATTCGTTGGACATGTGGTCGTTGGGCTGTATGCTTGCGAGTATGATATTCAGGAAAGAGCCTTTCTTCCATGGCCACGACAACTACGATCAGCTGGTCAGGATCGCCAAAGTATTGGGCACGGAGGAACTGTTTGAGTACCTCGACAAGTATCACATTGAGCTCGACCCACGCTTCAACGACATACTTGGCAGACACTCTCGCAAGCGTTGGGAACGTTTTGTCCACTCGGACAACCAGCATCTCGTGTCGCCCGAGAGTCTTGACTTCCTCGACAAGCTGCTGCGTTATGATCACTATGAGAGACTCACTGCGCGCGAAGCTATGGACCATCCATATTTTTGTAAGTAGTTTAATGCACGACTTATTTTAAACTTGTCTGATTTGTTCTTAAACGGAAAATGATCAAAGCATTGTTGAGCAAATGTTACATACATTAAGTACACCAAAACGATTTAAGATAACGACCACAATTTATTCATTTCTTTAAATATCATCATGAAATCTGATTATTGCCTACTAGATAATGCAAAAGTACCAAACATGTAATATTTATTTTTTATAATAATGTTTATCAGGAACAATACTCCATTTTTAGTCTATCAGAGAATGTCAGTTGACTAATCAATTTTTAAATAATGAAGCGCTAATGATAACAAAGAAATAATTAGCCTTAAAAGCTCTCATTGATAAATCATTAACAAATTTCTTTTTATTTTTTTTGTAGACCCAATTGTAAAGGAACAAGGCCGAATGGCCATGGTGTCGTCGTCACCTACTCCCATGACAGGCTCATTGCCTGTAGGTGAGTAGCGGCCCAGGTAATGTCATCATCTTAACTTGCTTCTACCTTAAAACAAAAAATCACAGAAAGACAGATTAACTGTAAAACTATAATATTAACGGCTTCAGTAACTTACATGCTTTGACATATGCATGTTACGATTGCGTATGTGAACACTTTAGATCGTGTAAAGTTAATTTAAGTAAGCCACAAAGATGCCTTACTCTTTTCATACTTTAAGCTTTTTTTATATTTTTTTATTGTATCATTTAAAGAAAAGAAGTAAGAGCAATTGTGTATAAAAATTTGTATAACAAAGCAATCATTAATATCTAAATGCCAGTAATAATAACTAAATGTGAAATTTAAAATTATAGTATTTCATACTTTTGAACAAATGTTATATTGAATGAACTAATCAATAGACAATGTGGATAGTTTAAGTTGATAAAATTTATTTATTTTTGAAGTCAACTTAAGGCAGTCATATTTTTTTAGGTATCTTAGTTGATATATGAAAGAAATATTAAAGAAGCGCCTGAAAGAAATGAAGCTGATGTGCATTGACTCTATTTATTTTATAAAAATTGAGTATTTTTTCGAGACTTGTGAAAGTCATTAAAACATTATTTAAAAATTACTCGTTTTGAATATTTTTTTATAAAAATTTTATCAATCCGCTTCTCCAATCAATAGTCGTTTTTGTTCCGCCGATCATTTCTTATGTGATGTACCATTAGTTATTTTCAAATTGGTGTACGTCTAATTTTCATTGTTAGTATAAATATGCATTAGTTAGGGTAACAATTTGTAATGACAAATATCGTTACATGTAAATAAAATTTTTAAAAACTTTATTAAATTTTAATGTTTTGAACATTATTTTAAAAAGACCTGATTTATTTTGTAAAATTTATTGTTTATTAGTTTATTAATTTCTTATAATGTAATTTCATAATATTAAGTTTAGTAAAGTTTTTACCCGAAAATAGAAATTCAGTGGAGTTAAAAAAAAAACTGTAACACAGATGAAATGAATATTTTTATTTCTGGAAGTATGACGATTAATAAAACTCAGTTTTTGATTGTATACATTGTAGTTTTATCAAACTTTATTGTAAACATATTGTTCAATAACACTTAATTTTATAACTCAATTCCTTTTTTTTTTTTGTTTTGAATCCTACCTTATCGCTTCAACCAATTCCATCATCACCTTTATTTCATGTGTGAATACTAGTAGTTAATTTTATCTTTTGTATAATATAGCTTATATGTTGAAAAATACATTTTAAATGTAAGTATATGTTATCTGATTATATTTAAAAAAAATATCCATGTAAAATGTGAACTAACAATAATCACATTCTAGTTGCTAAATTAGTAGCATTTACTAAAAATTCAATGTTTTTTGATCACAGGGAAATAATTTTTTTTTTCTTTTACTTAAGATTAACACTGTGTGAGCCAATATAGTTTTTGCAAATAGTTTATTAGTAGACATATGTTGTACCTGTGATTTTGAAAAATATCAAATTAATATTTGAGAAAATTATTTCTATGAAATCTTGAAGGTAGGTGTAGATACATTTAGAAATTTTTAAATATTTATTATTCAGTATTTTTAATGTAAATTAAAATATTAATTTTCAAGGTTTCTAAGGGATTTTATAAAGTTTTTCAAAACAGCAAAATTCAATATAACTGCTAAATTTGTTGTTATTGATAAGAGCGTGGAAAATGATTTGTTTTTTATTATAGGGTAATTTCAAAACTTGTTATTTTATGATGAAAAAATTGTAATTTTGATTTCACTAACATGTCACAGTTTGTAAGAAAAATCTTGAAAAGTCACAGGTGCGTATTATTTTTTCTTAAATCAAAAGTGAAAAAGAATGCCAAATTCCGTGTTATATTTTATATAAGTGTTTTATAGTAAGTTAACTTCTATCAATTGGTTATTTTTGTTATTATGATTATTATTATTAAAAAATCATTTACTGTAGCAAGGCAAACATAATCGTTATATTTTCCAGTTGAACTGAAATTGAATTTCTATTTTCGTCATTGATTAATTAATGAAAACAATTAATACAGATGATTTTGACAACATTTTGATTATGATTATCGGAATTTAGCATCTAAGTTCTTGAAGTTGTATACACTTCGTAAATTCTGGACGTCGTACAGAAACCAGAAAAATGTAACATCGAACTTCATTTCAGCAATGCTTTCTTTTCAATTTCCGTACGACTTTCAAAACAGAAACAAAAAAGAAACCGTATTATCTCCTAATCCTCAACCTGCTGCAATGATCCGCCCACATCATCATCTCGTTCACTCCATCTCATCACTGGCTTTAAGCTCATCACTAACCAAAACGGGGCGTCGGCTTTTGTTCCGGCCTCTTTTTTCTTCTTTTATTGCAGATGATCGCGGCATAGCAGCAGCAGCAACAGCAGTGCAGGGAAGCGCGCTGCCACCGCCGCCGTCGGTACCCGGTGGCTCAGCGTCGTCGTCCGGTCTCGTCGACAACGCGGCTGCGACGGCGGCGGCAAACCTCGAGGAGCTCGCAGCCCTGCAGCAGGCTATACCTCAGCACCTTTAATGGCGCGTGACATCAACGTCGTCGTCGACGTCGGCTACGGCTACTGCTGTTGTCAAGTAGCAGACTCCTCGCTCCTGCAGTTGCGCGCCTGCCGCCCGCACGCGTGACATCGCCACGGCCGCGCCATGAGGGAAATGCATCACACGATATACGTTAATATTATGGGAAGCAGATATGGGAAAAGGAAGGTTCAAGATAAAGATGAAGAATTGATAGTGCCGACACGCCGAGGGCCCCGTACGGACTGTATAACAATAATAATAATGATGTGTATAATGTGCTATCATCTCATTCAGGAGCGAGACAGGAGGATGCTCTGCCACGATTCGTCACATACAACACACACACACACATACACAGATATACTTACACAGACATATACAAAAATACATACGCGTGAACGTATTGACATACGTATTACAGTACTATATATACCTTGACTTTTCTCGCTGACAGAGAAAAGTGGAATATACAAAAACATACACATAACGCATTGATACACATGTATAACAGAGCACATATAGACACAAACATGCAGTTGCGATCGTACATTATAAAATTATACATGTTAAACATTATGTGAAGCAAAAGGGGGAGACAGATGCGAGCATACTGTACACAAGGGAAAGAATGAATATGTTGACGAAATATAAGAAAAAAAATGAATAAAAAAGAATAATAATAATAATATGTATGAGTGTGGGAGTTGCGTATAAGGAGAGCGTAAATAACGCTAGTGTGCGCACGTGGTTGGCTGGCGCGAGAGATTTGTGTTGACGTATAAAGAGAGGAAAAGATGAAAGCGGAATCGAGAGCGCGCGCATTCACATATACAGACGGACACATACACAAACAAACAAACACACACACACACAGACACACACACACACACACACACACATACTAGGTCACTCAGTTTATATAGTATATTTAAACAATAATGGAAGATGATACGTGCGGAAAAAATGAGAAGAAACGGAATGCAAAAAATGAAAATGATGAATGAAAAAAGGAAAAACATGAAAAAAACGAATGTTCATTTATATCTGATACAACAATGATAGCTGAATAAACTGTTTGTTATAGCCAAGTACTCTTTGTGCTTTGTGAATACCTATGAAAACAAAACAACTACAACAAAAAAAAAACGACATAACTAAGAAAAAGAGTAATAATTAATATTATCGATGATGCATTTTTGTGGCGATGTCAAAGCGCGCCCCGGGTATGGAGATTAAATGTCAGCCGTCGTTGATCAACGTGCAATGCTTTATATACAGCCTTTTTTTAGTCCCTGGTTTTTGGGAGGAAAAACGATGTTTTAGATACAAAGAAGAAAAAAAAAGAAAAAAAATGAGGATAAAGTCGAATGTGAGACTAGATGTGATTCATGTGATTAATATTACATACAAGCCCGCGCAACTACCGTTCGATCTATACATGGTTGAACAATGTACGAACGGTGTATAATCATTTAATCATTATAAGCTAGTTAATACAGAAATTATCATCCAATCGTGTATAAATCCTGTGTATGTAGTTGCGTGGGCTCATAACCGCGCGCATACAACGCGCACCTGCATCGCGCGTCGCCATCTCACCGAGTTATAAAAGTACCTATATATAAAACGCTCTTTTCTCCTATCGTCAGACTCCCGGAGGAACCTTTTTTTTTCCTCGTTTACTTTGTTCATACACACGTATACACACAACATACACGCGATCATACGTATAGGCAAATGAAGAAACACACATACATATACGCATAGGCAATAGACGTCGTCGTTACGTAAACGCCGTGCAAAAATATACTGGAGTGTGATGCAAAGTGTAATCGAAGAGGGATCATATACAAAGACTATATACCTATATACGCAACGGGACGTATTTTCTGAGCAGGTTTTTATTTTCCAAGGATCTATACTATATACCGAGATACACACACACACAAAAACATACACACTGTCGATTCGATAACGTTTTTACGTAAGTGGTATAGTTGTGATGATATGCTGGTCGAAGCGCGAACGCGGATTGACAGTTTGCGGAGCAAGAAGGAGGAAAGGCGTCAGGATGACGCGCTGCGGTGTATATCTGCGAGGAATACGTTAGAGTATAATCGTACAAGTTTTGTCCTTTTTTTTGGTAATGGTAAAACTTGTACTTCCTCGGGTATGGTAAATTGCGGCGTTTGGTAATAGGGGAAGCCTAACTAAATTTATCACCGTAAACACAACCAAATACACATTATATAGAGATTAAAGTCATTAATAAAGAGCGAAGTGGAGGTATAAGGGGAGATCAAAGCATGGGTGAAGAAACGAAGGAAGTATGTTGTGTACATTTGGTGTACACTTCGAGGCGCAATGGTGTTTTTTTCTTTTTGTTTTTTGTTTTTGATGACCAGGGCGCGACAAAAATTGTCTCTCTAACTCACTCTCTATCACTATCTATATACCTATATTTTTTGAGTATTAAAAGAAAGGCGAATTAACGATTTGAAATGGCACTTGTAGCATATTGACTGATTAGTTTACATCTTAAAAACTGAATTCATTACTAATACATAGCAGCAAATTTCGAAGCATTATAAATATGTAATAATTTTCGATACTTTTCGTTTTTATAGTTAAACACATCGTTTTGCCTTGTAAACAGGAACGTACTTTTAACGTTTAATGCACGCAAGTACCGTTTCGAATTGTTGTATAGGACTGTGTAACATTTTTCCTTGTAAACGCTGCGACTCGACAGACTCGTTTATCCTTCGATAGACACGTTGAGCTTGGGAGAACTATATAATGTTTGTACAGAACGACATATTAGCGTGTAGATTACGCTCCACTTGCGTATCCGTTTCATTAACATCTCCATCGATTTATAATATCAGTTCCTATAAAAACTCTGTGAAATCTTTTTAATGCCTACAAAGCGTCACAGCGTTTTAATAATTCACTGTTTAGGCACGACCTCCTCGGGAGGGAATTTTCAATGAATAGTCATGAAATTTTGCCTAAACATTTGTCTAATTGTAAGGAAGGTTCAGTTTCAATTCCAGAGATATCCATAAAAAACATGAAAATGCCAGTAAATATAAAAATCATGAAAAACCGATTTTTA
>JAYJLV010000056.1:11280947-11292685 GCA_036873485.1 Torymus texanus
TTCCAATCTATTTCTGTAATAAAACTACTTATTATATCTATTTGAAATGATCCAATTTTCAATCTAATAAAATACAAGATTCTTCTGAACAGTTTGGTCGTGCCTATAATGGAAAAACTTCGTTTTTGCATAACGGGGGATACTAGTTTATCGTTTCCTATTAAAGCGCTTCCTTTAGCTGTTTTATGACGCGTTATGAAAGTTCTGTACGGTTGATTAATTCAATATTAGAATTATATTTTAGTTCTTGTACCTGTGTGTATTCGTAAACTGCCTTTTTTTGAGAAATTTTTGTTACTAATGGGAGTATATACTTTTGTAACATTTATTCAGTGATGATAAAGCAGCTCTCACATGGCCTTAGTCCGTCATAGGTATTCACACTAACGAGCTAATTTAGCAAATATTTCGAGGAAAAAGGGTAAAATTATAAAAATAAAATGCATAGATTGGTAGCAAGTGGAGGGTAAAGTACTATTAAACACACAGGAGAAAAAAACGGCAAACTTCTTTACAATACTGGCTAATTAAAATATTCGCTTCTCTTTCTCTCTCTCACTATCTCTCTCTTTCGATGCCCCCAGCGCCGTTTTTGCCTTATCGCTGTGTATATTTCCGAAATTTTATAATAATTATTAAATAATAAATGATAATGATACTAATGTATAGAGGTACATATACACACAGACAGACACACATACACAAACATGATGAGAAATTTTCAGACGTAAAAGCATGGCTGAGACAGTGAACGAGTCTTCTCCAAATCGATGCCAATGAAAAATATATTACGAATTATCATATAAGCATTGTATATGCAATTCGTTTTATTGTTCAGGTATTCATATTGCGTGCAGCTAAGTAATTATTTAAGTTTGTTTCCCCAAGGTATTATTTGACTTTGTGTAGATATCGAAATGTTATTATCGGCTTAAACGAATCTGGATTAAAGAAGCCCTCGTCTGGTCTCAACGGTTGAAGGTTGTGCCGTAATTTTCCCTTCTTACTTTGTATACAACTAACGCAGAACCAAATGACTTTATTATTTTACATTCGAGCATCTCAGATAAATGAAAATCTGTCTAATTAAATGCATATATTTCAAGGTAGTTAATTTTTTTTTTCTTATCGTTTGTTTGCATCAATCAACTAACTAAATGACCACTGCATAAAATTTTTTATACAATTTCAATTATATGAACACTTGCGATTCCTTTCAAAAAGCATTTCGACAATGCTATATATTATCCACTTAAGTTACCACGTTTAAACATGCATCTGCAAATAGCGAAAAGCAAAAGAAAAAAAGAACAAGCAGTGATCGTATTTCACGCGTTGTATCAGCATTTCTAAAACGGCAGGAGCGGCGCCAAACATACTCATATGTCACTAATTAATTGAATCAGCCCAGAACTGACGAGTATATTCTCTATTAAGTGCACGCGCGAGAAAAATCCTCGAGTAAGTCCTTCTTCGACGCGATTATTCTTATTGCATTGTGCGTATATTTTGAATTGCCGCTCAGGAAAACGCGTACGATTGCATACTGTATACACTGCATTTTTAATCTAGCTAAACATATGTATATATATAATTTTCTAATCTAATATTACATAGGGATAATATTAGATTATGTAAAATTGTACATAGGAATGTGTATGTCTCTACATAGGGAGACCCTATAAATATAATTATATTAACTGTTATGATACTTAATGCTTAACGTAAAACTTCCAGTTTCTATTCCATTTCACGGCATTTATAACTGTGGGTTCGTTTGATAGGCGCATTATACGCGAGAATGACATTTTATTTTTTTAAAGGTTTGGCCATTTTATGTCGACATTTTGTTATTTAAAAAAAAAATACATAATTACAAAAACTATTTTGGCTTTCTTGTGAATTTGAAGGGATGGTTATAGTTTCCTGAGCGGTGCAGTTCAAAGCACGCTATTATTAATTTTTACATTTAAGTGTATAATATACAATCAAGGATTTTTCTCGCCAATACTTCTCAGCTCTGCGAACAATTTCCCGAAGTCCTGTTCGTACGTTAAGTTTATGATAATCTAGTTTAGTTTTATAGAAAACGAAGAAAAGTGATTGAATAATTAAATGTATCTGTTTCGGAGCAAAGAAAAAGGCGCGAAATAGCCGAGTGTGACGATGATTAATATACGAATGAGGTAATAAATCGCATGGCTCTGCAACAACAAAAAAAAAACATAAGATTTTTTCACGCAAGACTCAACATGTAGAATATCGGCAGTGTCATAGTACACGAAGCAACAAATGACGAAATGCAATTGAGTCCTAAAAACGGAGTATGATGATGATAAGTTAAAGCGAGGAAATGTTGTAAATTTTATCGGAGATAGATGAAAACAATTACACGTGGTTAAATTCATTTATGTATGAGCCTTGAAGAAACAAAGACATATTCAAGAGTAATAGACTTAATAAAGTAGCAATATACTTTAGATGTTTTTTCATATTTTGACGAGCACGCGTTTTATAAGTAAAGGTATTTAATTAATGAAACATGAAGTACGCATTTACAAAATGAAACATAAAAGTTGTCCACAGAAGTTAAAAAGGGGACAATTTTGTTATATTTATATATTTTTTTTTTTTTTAGTAATTGTATAGTGAAATCAATAAGACCAATGACTGCGAGTAATAAAGTTTATTCTATTTTAATATATTATCCTAAATTTTCTAATATTTCTACGATTTTTAGTAACTATACTCATTTTTTCGACATTTAACCGAGAAAAATTACAATATTTCCTCTCGGACACAGTATACCAAGAAAAGGAGACGAGAAAAGTGATTGTATGGACGTATAACAGAAGTGTGAATAAAGTTTGAATCACTGGATTTTGTATCATTTTTTCGTTTTTATCTCTCATTCTCTCTTACTCTATATATTTTTTTTTCAACTAAACGTAAACAAAAGTCAAAAAACTAGGCCAGTGTTTCAAATAAACGATCTTCGAATCGTCTTCGATAAAGATAATGACTTACGGTAATTAAAACTATGAAGACGAAATTTTATATGAAAATGTGAATTTGAATCTTGGTAAAAAAAAGAACTTCATAAATTATACTTATCGGTGATGCCGTTATTGAAAAAATGTGATTGTTTAAAAATTGTTGATTAAAATATAACGATGTATAAAAATTTTAAAAAGCTGTCACGAATCGACTTTATATGTGATTTGTATTCACAATAATACAATTATGAAAACCAGAAATTTCAAAAGGATTTTATGTGAAACTTATTTATTTACGTCTATAATGTTAAAAGTTGCCAATATTCGCTTATACAACTATGATAATTTTTCAAAATAAGAAAAAACGAAGCAATCTAAAGAATCTAAAACGCGATAGCATACTAATATTTTTAGATGATTAATAAGACAATAAGAAAATTAACAAGCGCTATTGATTTGCTAAGAAGAAATTATAAGTAAGATGTTCCATGAAGCTGATCTAGTTGTAATGGTAAGACATCGTTCATTTGCAATTGATTTGTTTTTTTTATTGAAGAAGAGAATGTCCTAAAAACGACTTTTACAGAGACAATGAGAAAAAGCGTAAAAATGTATCTGAATCATTAAAATTTAACATAAATTTTTAACTCCGTGAATACTTGTATAATTCGATAATCATTAACGACGCTGTAAGAGGTTGAAAAAAATATGAACAAAGTGCAAAAATACACTTTTCATTACTTAACTAATTTTACGATCCATTTAGAGCCTTTCATATTATTTCTTTTATTAATATTTCATTTGATTGATTTACTTATTCATTTTGATAACATTTACGGTTCCAAAATCTAGAATTCTTGGATTTTCAATATCACTTCGATTTTTAGCATATTTAAAAAATTCCAAAAAAAGTTAACCAAGCTTATTGTTTAAATATTATAAATTATTCATGAGACCTGTATATGGATTTACCGTACATGCTTTGAAGAATTTATTTTCATACTAAAAGTTATTTTAACATTTTCATATTTTCGTATTAGTAATACAGGTTTAAAAGTAATAGAAAAAAAAATTTATATTATTTTTTTTTTTATTAATTTGTGGGTGATTTAACCATCTACAGTGGGCCCGCTGTTTGTTGCTGACTGACATGAAATCTGGACTTTGCAGCATTTGAAAACAAAAAATCGATTTCTTTTGCTATGAATTTCTGAATTAAAACGAGGCTACGCCGATGAGAGAAGAAAAGTTTCTTCTAATCCAAGAACCACCTCCAGAAACTGTGAGATGATCCTTCATATTGCTAGCGGCTTAATTTCTTTTCTTGCTCTTCTTTAATTGCTTTTTAAAAAATTATATTTTAGTAACTGAATCTATCCAAATATAATCTACTAAATCATAATAAGAACGTTCACTGAAATACTTGCTCCATAGTTCTATAAAATTAACTATACCATGAAAGCAAACGTCAACGCATTGCAAAAACAAACCACCGATTTATTTCATACAAAGTATTAATTAGTCAATTGTTTGATATATGACTTTTTGATTTACATTGACAGTGTTCAACTTATTGAAATCCTAATATAAATCTTTTTTAGTACATTATCAAAATTTAACAAGTATTACTTTTACAAATTTTTTACATATTAAAATATTTTCTATACTAAGAAACAAAATGAAATTTATAATAAAGTGTAGTAAATTTTAATCAAAGTTTCTTGCGAAATCTGAGTTTGTTTGACAATGTTTTCTACCGATATACTTGTGTACGACTAGCATTTTTTTTTCATTTGTACGTTTATTGCCACAAAAATATCTTTTTTTCTAACGATCGATCTGGTCTTGGATACTACTTGCATTACTTTTTCTACCTATCGTATAAAATTTTTTGCTCCGAATTCACGAGCGAATAAACCGTTTACGTTTATCGTTATACTTAGGTAAATTCAGAATACTATAAGATCAAAATGTATATTGGAGCCAAGAATTTACATTTCATGTTTTAAAATTCTTAAAAATTTTTGAAAATTACTATGCATCTGACAAAAAATTCCCAAAGGACACTTTCCTCTCAGAAAATGATGAAGAATAGCCTGAAAATGTTTTGAAACAAAAATATGTTTATAACAATTTTGTTAATAAATAATTACTCGACGACTTTCAAATCAAAATATACATAAAAGAAACCGGTTACTATATAAACTTATGCTGCGTCCAAAGTGTATAAGCTAAGCGCGCACAAGACGTTTCCACTTATCGCGTATCGCATTTTACAGCTTTTCCTCGGTCGCCCCAATTTAAATGTCTCTAATAATTTTCAAAAAAATAAGTTCACGGGTCATTTTAAAATTTGTTTAGTACCAGTGTCGAGTTTGCCAACGATATAAATGTATGCAACAAAATGAAAGCTTTTTATTTTTTATGTAAACAAATATATAAACAAAATAATATTTCACTGACGAAACGTAATATTAATTGTAACAATTGCTATGATATTTTTCGGGGCGTTTACGAATTAAAATGTTAAAAAATTCTTATATATTTTATAACCTCCGCTGACTTGAGTAGTGTATCACTGTACACTGTATCAAATATAGAGTTAATACGACTATACGAGTCAACAAAGCTGGTGAAAGAATGTTTTCATAGTTGCCGGTAAAAATTTTTCATTAAATGAAAATAAATATATTTTAAAGAAAAAATGAGTCAAACTGTATTTATTTTGGATAATGGAGGCTATACAGCAAAAGTTGGATTATCTACCGATAACCCAATGTAAGTAAATAAAATAAAAATTAGGTTATGTTTACCATTTATGTAGATTAAATACAAATTATACTTTTTAATATTTGAATATTATAATCTAGTAATTAAAACTGTTAATTACTTTATTAATTTACAGTGTGGCTCCTAATAGTGTAATGAAAGCAAAAAGTGAACGAAGAAGAGCATTTATTGGTAATCAAATAGAGGAATGCAGAGATTTAGCTGCCTTGTATTTTATGTTGCCCTTACAAAAGGGCTACATAATCAATTGGGATGTGCAAAAGACAGTTTGGGATTATATATTTTCAAAAGATTGTTGTCCTGTCAATCTTAGTCATACTTCCATGGTAGTAACAGAACCACCATTCAATTTTCCTTCTGTTCAAGAAGCAATGGCAGAAATATTTTTTGAAGAGTACGAAGTTGCCAGTTTGTTGAGGATAAATCCTGCAACTTTATCTTGTTATCATTATAGACACAAAAATCCCACCTCTAAATGTTGTATAATAGTTGATGTAGGTTATAGTTTTTGTCACGTTGTACCATTTGTAAATGACATGAAAATCAAAACAGGGATTCGTAGAGTAGATGTTGGTGGAAAGTTATTAACTAATCACTTGAAAGAAATTCTATCATATAGACAATTGCACGTTATGGATGAAACCTACGTTGTGAATCAAGTGAAAGAAGATTCTTGTTTTGTATCTGAAGACTTTTATAGTGATATGAAAACTGCTGGTTTAAGAGTGCAAGATAACACAATCGTTAAAGATTATGTATTACCTGATTTTACATCAATAAGAAGAGGATATTTAACGGACCCAGGTACTGCCACAGATCAGCAAGTTTTACGTATGAACAATGAACGGTTTACAATACCAGAGATACTTTTTCATCCCTCTGATGTTGGAATTAAACAAATGGGTATTCCAGAGGCAATAATAGATTCTTTAAAGGCTTGTGAAGAAGAAACATGGCCACATTTATTATCGAATATAGTTTTGACTGGTGGAAGTGCTAAATTTCCAGGATTTCAAGAACGTGTTCTAAAAGAAGTTAGGAAGCTTGCTCCTGAAGAATTTCAAATAAAGGTCCATTTACCAGAAGAGTAAGTTTATTCTTTCATATTACTAATTCTATGGTAATAACTGTATAAATGTGCTTTATTAAAGAAATATCTTATAAAAATATATAATCCTTAATGATTCATTTTAAAATTTTAAAAATTAAATATATTTAATATTTTTTAACTTATATTAAATTTATACTAAATACTAAATATATTTTGTTTTTCAGTCCAATAACATATGCATGGGAAGGTGGAAAATTGTTATCTAAAGATCCTGGATACTCCAATTTAATTGTTAAAAGAGAAGAATATGAAGAGGAAGGACATGCATTGTGTTACGATAAGTTTGACATATAACAGTATTATTTTATAGATCAATTTATCAACAAAAGTAAATTTTAAAAAATTCACTTTATATTGATTTTCACTTTTGAAAATTTTTTGCATTTAATTTGTATATACAAGTAATTTAAGTTAACTAAATTGTACACTTCTATATTTTTATAAATAATTAAATAAACAAAATATTTAATAATAAAAATCTTGATATTCTTTAATGATAAAATAGTATTAGCATTCATTTGTAGCATATAAATTTGATGTTAAAAATATTTTTGTAAAAAAATCAATATTACATAGACTTCATTTTTGACATTAAATCTTCTAAACTTTGATCATCAGTATCCACAGCCAGTTCAGAATCTAAATCAATATCTTGAGATGGTAATTCATAAGCTTGAGTAACTCCAGGTGCAATACTTTTAGGTGCATCAGTCTCTTGTACTGTCTCATCAACAAGACAGATTCCTAAAATATGAATTAATAGTAATTTATTAATTTAATTTATAGTTTCTAAAAGATAACGAAAATTAGTGTAACTATACAAATGTTTGCTTTACATAAATTTAAATTCAACTGTCTATGACAGTAATAAATGAATCTAAAAAGAATGTTCACCTGTCTACTGAATATTCTACTTTTATAATACATACGACAAATCAACATAAAATGAATAAATTAAAATATTTGCATACGCAATGAGATGAGTACTTTTAAAATGAACAAGACATTTATTTACCCCATTCATTATCTTCATGTAAAGGTTTTTCTTCCACACATTCTTCACAATATTCAACTTTAGGCTTGGCAGCATATTCTGTTTGCCTTTGTCTACAAAATTTGTCATCACAACTTGTATTGGGTTTTAAAGCCATTGATGGGAAGAAATCCTGCATGGCATTGTATCCAAGATAGTGCGATACTGAACCAAATTCAAGTAAATATTTTAAAGTATTCTGTACCAAAAAACCAGCAACAATTCCCATTGTTGTAGGTAGTGAAGCAGCACACACACCATCTCGTTTCAAAGTTTTTTCATCTATATTCGATGCAACTACCAAAGGGGGTGCACACTAAAATAGAATATTGAAGATTAATATCAATTTTTTTAAATTTAGTTCTTCTAAAAAAAATTTCATAAAACTTACTGCAAAACATGCAGTTTCACCAGGAACAATAAATTGTATGTGTCCAGATACAGCATTTTCAGAAACACCACTTTCAAACCACTTTTGATTCAATTCATTGCATGCTGTGTTGATTGCCATTCGAGCTTCAAAGTTATCAACACAACTCAATACTAAATCTACAGGGACTTTGTTAATACCAGAAGTCCTAAAATAACATAAATATTCTAATTATAATATTTATTATTTTATTTCAATGTTTAATCTTAGTTAATTCTATCACTTACTTAATTGTATTCATGAATTCATCAAAATGATCCACAGTAGTAATATTATAATTGTGTGTTTCTATTTCAACATCTGGGTTAATAAACCTTAGAGTTCTTGCTGCAGCTTCGACCTTAGTTTGCCCCACTTGATGTGGTTGGAAGAAAAGCCTGTTCATATTGGCCAATTCAACTTTATCGTAATCAAATAGCACCAACTGGAAGAAGGAAAAAAATTATGTTCTGTAAACTGTTCTATTAAAGCATTGAACAAGTGAATCATTTGTTTTCATTCAGTAGAATACAGTGTAACACCAATAGTGAACATGAATACCAAATATTTAAAAAAACAGAATAAAAAAGCATTATTGTGATTTTTGTTTCATTTGATAGTTGATTTTAATAATCTTGGAATTTGTTAAATTAGGTAATAGCAGAATTGTATTAAAAACTTATATAGTTTGTAAATTACTTAACTGAGAGGTGAAATGATATATCACTATTATAGAAATTTTTTTCAAAATTTACCTTTCCAATACCACATCTTGTAAGCATTTCAGCAGTTACACTTCCCACTCCTCCAACACCAACAACAGCCACAGTCATATTTCGTATCCTTTCATAGTTTTTAACTATTCCCATTCGTTGCAAGGCCAATAAACGACTGTAATAAAATTAAATGTAATTAAAAACAAATTCATTAAATTTTGTAGTTTCTTA
The DNA here is from genome assembly GCA_036873485.1 of Torymus texanus. NCBI lineage: Eukaryota > Metazoa > Arthropoda > Insecta > Hymenoptera > Torymidae > Torymus > Torymus texanus. The sequence continues at coordinate 11,290,234 of JAYJLV010000056.1, forward strand.
ATAAACAATAAAAATATTGTACCCATGACAAATAAATATTGGAGCAAAGTTTAATGTAATTGTAGAAAATAAAAAAGAAACATGCTACTTTATCATTTTTATTTCAAAAGAAATTCTAACAATATTTGAACATTAATATTTTATAAAATACTAGTAAAAGTTAAAGAAAATCCATTGCTCAGTAATAATAATATATAATGTTAACATATGAACCATATTGAAAACAAAAAGTTTTTAATTGTATTGTTTAATATAAAAACCAAAAGGAAACATATGTCAAAATACACCAAATAAAGCATAGAGTAGTTATTCAATTAAAAACAATTAAAATGCAATAACAACATTTTTTATGAATTCTCAGAAGCTAATGAAAACAAATTACTCCAAAACTACTTTTTATTAGGATTTCACCAACAAAACCTCTATCTCATAAACAAAAACACACCCACACACACACACCATGACTAAGGATTCACATCCTGGATGACACATTGGTTAGCCACGTCCATTATCAACCTAACCCAACTCGTAAACAATCATCCCACGCGTCATTACATCCCTCGTACCATAATGTCAACAAACACCCGACATCATCATCGTCCCGATCATCATCATCATCATCATCGTTATCATTTCCACCTGTAAGGATTTGTATCGACGACTTCGCTGGACATCTGTTCGATCCTCTGCCTAGCAGTGGGTGCGGCGCTAGTGCGCGCTTCCTCGAGTTGGAGCTCAAGCTCCTTCACCTTCGCCTGCAGTTCCTCGACGGTCGTCATTGTCCTAAGTAACACACAAAAAACGGAACACCGCTTTAGAACTTCAGGAAAACAAGTTCCATATGCCCGCGTGTTACACGCGGTGTCTGCTGCTGCTGATAGCACACGTCAGTCGTAGTCAGACTTGGCTGTATATTATGCGCGTAAACATATACGCATGGCGAGTTGAAAGTAAAATACATGAGGTTAGGTAATATACCTTGGTAGGAGTATATTACGAGAATGAATGTGTTAGTTCTTAGTTGTGTGAGGCTTTCACAACGCATGCAGTGTATATAGTACGATCTCATTAAGCGAATTCCGCGTGGCCGAGTTCGAGAGAGCTGCCGGAGTGCCGGTGGCAGCCTCTGCGTCTATTTTTACGCGTGCAACGTTAAATTTAACGTTTTCAGGTTGTTTAATATCGCGACGATTTTCGCGGTAAGGTCGGATAAAATGGGCTGTTGAGAGCATATTAAATGCGTGGGTTATAGTAATGTCGTATTATACGATGGAGGCGAGAAAGAGAAGGGATCTTTTACTGTCTGTTTGCGATGATTTTGGTGGGATTTGATTTTATGGATGTTTGATTGTTGTTACGTAAGGAACAGCAGATCTTTTTCTCGAAGATATAATAAGAGTGTAGTTTTTGTAAAATTTTTTTGTATTGAATTTTGAGTTATGAAAATTTATGTGGAAGATTTTCGTTTGGCTTTCTGACGTAGATGTATAATGTGACATTAAAATTTTGGCTAAAGTAAAAAATTAGTGGAACGTTGTTTTACATGATTTTAGAATATATTTTGAAAATTTTTATTAAGTTCTAGAATCGTCCTAATAAACCTGCTGTTTTAAATTAATACGCGTTTGCGTATTTAGGAATTTTATTATGTTAAATTTGACGTAGCAGTTTGAAATATAATTTAATTCTTAATGGCAAGACTGACAGATGTTGCAAAAGCAAGATTTCAAAAGCTCGTTTAAATAGACGAAAAAATCGAAGGAAGTATAAGCTCTTGTCAACAAATCAAATTTAATCTTGACTTCGAGACACAAAATTAGCTACGGTACTCATTACTGCGATTAAGAACTAGACTAGAAAAAGCTTTGTTTGAAAAGTAAGGGAAAGCTGGGATGTTAACCAGACGATAACGATTATAAATGTTAATTAATCGGAAGTAAGATTCATTGACCTACAATTTAATCCGTATATATATGATTAATTACCTTTACGGTATTTTAATTTGTAGTTTTATCATTCTGGACCTTATAAAATTATTTTTTATTATAATAATGTTATATAGTTTGAACTAGTTAATTGTATTTGGAAAAACGTCAACAAAAAGTTAAAAATACACACATATATAGTGTCTTAACTCAAAGAATTCGGTATGAGCAGCCACAGGCAATATGTATTCATTGACGAAAATCTCGCTTATCAAGGACAAGAAAATGTACGTCAATTAGTACACTTTAATACTAATTCGTCTAATTTCATCCGCTGCTTTTAATAATCGAATTTAAAAATAAATGACACAGTATATAATTGTCCTTCCCCGAAAAGAATAATTGGGGAATATGATTCATTTCAAGAGAATTTGATCTTGAGGGCCTGAGCGTATTTAACTCAAAAAAATTTTATTTACATTTTTATTTTGTTGTTGTTGAATACAGCTGTATACATACTTATAAGT
>JAYJLV010000056.1:11292785-11317710 GCA_036873485.1 Torymus texanus
ACACACACACACACACACACACACACACACACACACACACACACACACACACACACACACACACACACACACCAGTAGCACTCCCGCTAGTTCCATTGCGTTCTACTCGTCGTAATTTACTTTCTTCTCTCTCTCTTACCACGCTCCCTTTATTCGAAAAATATATATATATATATATATATATATGACACACCGCGACAAACCGTGTGCACACGCATATGTGTGTACGTGGTCAGAAATATGAAAAAGAAAAAAGGGAGCGTGAGCGTGGACACGCGGGGGAAAGAGAAAAAGAAAGAGGCGAAAAAAAGGAGAACGTACACGCGTGCGCGCGCACACATATACACCATCCACTTACCACCGCCGTTACCACCACCAGTCCTCGCTCAAGTGTGTGCGCCGAGGGCGATGGACTCGGTGGGGGCGACTGATGTGGGAGAGAAAAACTTTCGCACGCGAAAGCTTGCGCCCCATCGACGTCGCCAGGGTGGCGGGTGCGCACGCGCGTGGTACATGCAGTTTTTTTTGTTGCCTTCTTTTTTTTTTCTCGCTGCGTGGACACACATACATACACATGCATACACACATAAATATATATATATATATGTACATATATAATACACGCGTGCACAGTTGTGGAGGATCGACGGAAAATGCCACGTTGCCGTACTGAAGTTGGAAGTTTTGTGTATATATTTATATACGTGTATGAGCACGACTTTACTCCCTATACATATACGTATGCGCTTGCAAAGACCATTTTTTTTTTGTTTTGTTTTGCGGTCTGCAACGCGGCATTTTCCGCCTTGTTTCTCGCGGACGACGAGCCTGGGATGTGCCCTCCCTCAAAAAAAAAAAAAAAGAAAGAAAAAATGAAAAGAAAAGCTTTAGAAATCGACTGTATAAGCGTAGTTAGTTTTCTTTTCTAACCTATATTCATTTGTTTATTCTTAGAATAGGTGAAAAATGTGTCGTGTGCTTTATAAGACCTTCGTCAGCAGTCCTTTACGACTTTGTCGTTACAGCAAATCGTGCGATTTTCGCGCAATAAGAGACCAGCAATGCATCCTTCAGATACATTATTACCTATTCGTTAATGCCTTTTTCACTTGCTTTATTTATATTGCAATTGGATTTTATATTATCTCTGTCTCGATCCAATGTCATTTCCAGATCTTTTTTTTGCATGCCCTCTGTTATGGCATACTTTTACCAATGCAGTGAATTTGATAAACAGTGCAAGTATTAGAGTTTGTGCGAGTACGTCATTCCCATGTTAAAATGATACTTGTGTATTTGATTTAATTCACTTTTCTCTCTATATATATACAACTATATTTACCTAATACGCGAATGAATTTCATGTACCATGTTAAGCTTGTCAGTTAAATCCTCGTGGATTACTGGACATATAGGAGGCGTATCAGCTCGAGCTTGAATTCTGGATGGCTAATCAAAGGGATAATTGATGACTAGCAGTGTATGAAATGTTCTGACCTCGTGAACTTCAATGACCGCTTTCAAAAGCTCCATTGAATATCCGCATACACCAGAAAAGCCAGTTTTTCAGAATTTTAATTGATATTAGTTGCCTCAATAAACTACAGAAATAAACGTAATCATATATAATTAGCGTCATATCATGGGAATGACTGAAATGCTCAATACCGTTGACTTATTAATAAATTTTCTTCGATCATCCGAGTAGAGCTATAGAATCGATAAGCGCAAACAGTATATCAAATTTCTCGTGCAATTTGCCAAATGAGAAAAGTCGAAAGGACTGCAGTCGCTTCCCCCGTTAGGTAATGACAACTTTGTATATATACTGAATGGGGAAGGTCGAACACGTTCACACACGCGTATACGCTTAAACCTTGTCAGCAATATGATCGGTTAGCGTTTCTTAGGCAATAAGGCAAATTCTTTGTTCTATAAACAAATGAAAAAAAATATAATTATAAAAAACATACAAATAAGCAACATAATAAAAATATAAAAAAAATAAATAAAATATCAAACGAGCAACGTCTCGTATGACGTGGTTCATGACGTGGTTCTAACTTGGTTGATGGTTTATGCCCTGGCCCCGCCCCGGTTGCCCGGTTGCCCCTTCCACCACCACCACCAACCACCACCACCAACTACCACCACCACCACCAACTACCACCGACCACTGGCTTTGTCGTTGTGTGCCCGCCCTGACCTGAAATCTGGATGACCAAAACCACACACGTCTTCGGCTGGCGCGCGCCCGTCTTCTTCTTCTTCTTCTGCGCGCGCACGCCTGTCGATTGAATAAACGGCCCGATGCCCCGATGACACAATGGACCTTCTCCTGTGGGGCTATCTCGATGTGTGTGACAAAAACGAAAAATGCAATAATGACCTGAACAAAAAAAAACAAAAAAAAAACAAACCAATAAACCTGGTGGCCATTGGGACCACGAAAAATGAACGCCGACCTGTTGTGTGATATCTCCACCGTTGTGATAATATCATGCCACACGACCACGACCACGACCAATTGGCGACTGTTCCACTGATTTGTGCGCCTGCCTGATACCAATGAACGCGCACGCCAATGTGAAAAATGTGAAAACCGCCAACCGTGTGTACCACGCTGTGTGTACGCCCAACAGTACAAAGCCTCAATCACTGTACCCGATTGTTACGGACCCGAACGGTAATACCAATACACCACTACTTAATGTTTCTAATTCTCTCTCTCTCTCTCTCTCTCTTTCTCTCTCTCTTTCTCTATATACTTTTCCTCTTTTATACTTTTCTTACTCGTCATTAACTCGACTGGTTTTTTTTTAACTTTTTTTTTTCTTGGTATACGATTATTATTTTAGTTACTTCATTTTTCACTTTGTCTTTAATTGCGATACTCTCGTTTACGGTGACATTATAAATACTATTTTTTTTTTTTTTAATATTGTACTCGGGCGATATTCTCATACATCTCACATATATATTTTTTTTTTCTTTCCACACTTCAATGGCTTTTCCCAATGGAAATCCGGCGCAGTTCTTTTTAGCTCTCTCAATGCATGCGATCATTGCTCCGGACGATTTCCATCGGGGAACGCTCTATTATTATTATTATTATTATTATTATTATTATTATTATTATTATTATTATAATTTTTTTCACTTTTTTTTTAACCTTTCTTTTTCTCTATAAACTCACTTCTCTATCTCTCTTTGTCTATCAAATAATGTCAATTCATTCGGCCCAATCACCCGTCCAATTGACAATTATCGATCTGTCTATTGCGGCATATTTTTTTGGAAGCTATCTATATACATATATATATACATTCGCTGGGTTATGTTTTTGGCTGCTCTTCCAGAATTTCCGAACGACTTTGCCAGCTCTCTCTCTCGATATATATCTGTATACACATGTATATGCGTATACATCGTACACTTTAACATACAACCGTCAAGGTGTATATGTATATATATATATATATATATATATCTCACCTCGTCGTCTCCCGAAAAAATTCCAAGGTGGCAGAGTACGACGACGACGACAACCAGGTTCTTTGAGAAACTCATCATCTTTGTAAAATCCCGGCGCGTTTGCGAGAGAGAGGGAGAGAAAGAGTAGTGGCATTGTGTGTCCTCTCTTTAGAGGTGCAAAAGTGGCACGCGAACCGCCACTAGCCATTACCATCTCAAAAGTTTCGCTCTCTCACTCACTCGCCAGCCTCACTCACTCACTCACTCACTCTTCTGGGAAACAAAGAGGAGAGAACGCCCTCGTTCACATTTGCGCGATCCATTATGCCTGGAACCTCGTTAAACTGAAAACCAGGCATCTCTGATAAACTATTCAATATCTTTCTTTTTCTCTCTCTCTGTCTGCGTCTGCCTGACATACCTCGAAAACCACGCGAAGGTATGAGCGAGGGGCAAAAGGAGAAAAAAAGTCGAAGAGGAGGAACTTCTCCGGAAATTGGCAATGGTTCTTTAATGTCCCGATGCTGCTATTTTCTCGGCACTGTGATTCTCTCTCCCTCTGGCCGTTATTTTTTCGCCCCTGTGCGGTCGTTGTCCTCGTTCTTCTTCCCGACGCCGGCTATGTGCTATACCCTCCGCACGACCGGCGCGTCCCGTGGCCCACTTATGGTCCTCGATGAGATTGGTTCCTTTTTTTTCTCTCTCTCTCTTTCTCTCTCTATCTCACTTTTCTCCCTCGACGGCAAGAATGTAACGAGATTCTTCCATGACAGTTGTTCGTTCTGCGAGAATCGATGTGTATATATATATAGTTGTCGGAAGGTGACTTTCGTTTGGTTTTGTCCAGAAGATCACCTCATCAATGTTACTTTTTTATCCTCTTTTTTTTACCTTCGTTGTTCGTTAATGGATTTAATGATCACGATTTCCTTCATCTATGTTATATTCAATCAATATTACCACTGTACGAGTCAAATTTTTGTTGACATGTTCCCAGCAATCATCGGTTAGTAGCCAATTTCGACTTAATACTATCGAATAATTGAATGGAATGAACAGTAAACAAGTCATGGCTTTATCTCTGCTAATATTGTGATTAACTGTTTTTTTTTTATTTTTTCATTACTTTCCAGTATACTGTTTTCGTTCCACGTAAATATTAGTATGCCTAATCATGCAATGTGCAATCATTTGAAAATACTTTTTTAATTTAAAAAAAAAGTCTGAATAACAACCAAGTATTAAAAAGAAACATTGTCATTTCATTCTCTTTAAATGTCGTAAAATATCAAACTAAAATGGTTATACCTAATACAATTTTCCAATGATCGATTCGATATATTACCAGAAAAATAAACGCTGTCTGCATGAAAAAGCAGCGTAACAAAAGAGTCACTGTACGGTGACTGCCGTTTTTTATTCTGTGTTTAATTCGAGGGTACGGTAAAATAATCTTTTTTAATAAAGGAAAATACATACACAGCGGCTTTAGGCTACTGAACCTGAATGTTTACTGATGATCTTAATACTCGTCCTTTTCCCAGATATTTTTTGGCGTTTAATACATGCAATGTTTTAAACAAAAAAAGGGTTGATTGGTGAATGGATAATGCTAAAATAAGAACAAAATATGGTATATAATTTTAAGTCCATTAGATAAGGTATAATGCAGATATGATTATTCATCAAAATTATGTATTCAGCCCTCGCGATACCATATGAATGAGTTCTTTTTTTTTTAATCTTATAATTAAAGTCCTGTCATTAATTTTGACGAATAAATGTATCTGCAATGAAAATGTATTATTAAGATATCTGAAGAATTTTTTCAGACACCCCCAATGGCTACGGCGTCGAAAATTTAATTAAAACTCTAACGAGAGGTAGTAGATTCCCCTATTAACTATAATAAACCTGTGATTCCTTTAATTGAATTTTAAAAAAATCTTTACTAGCCCATCAGTATGGCTAAAAAAAGAGACAGTCCTTTTGTTGTGCTTGGCATTAGAGCCTGCAAAAAAAAAGAAAAAAAGTTTTCCGTGTTTTTTTTGAAAAGAATGACCACGCAACTCTCTGTACCCGTGAGTAAGTTATGGAAGATCCCACATGTACAAAACCAAATGCAACCACTATATACAGATAGTTTAGTTTTACGATAAAAGCCTTTTTTATTGTTGTTTTTAACGATCCACCGTAAACGAAGACGCTTTAAAGCTATATTATACATGAATAGATACATTGCCTGCTCGATTCTCTCGGTTAAACCACACATAGAAAGTCTAAAATTATTTTCTCCTCTTCCTTCTGTTGCAAAGTGCAAAGTAAAGTAAAAAATAAAATAAAACTATAAAGACGATTGATTGTTTTTTGCTTATATTTCACCACCACCACCTTTGCTCGCGATTATTTTTTTTTTCCAAAATATTTTTCACGTACTTACTTTTTTGACGATGTGCTGCTCGATATATTCCGGTATTCACACAAACCCCTTCTGTACGACCCCCGACAGCAATGCTAAAAGAGCTTGCATAACTCGCTGAGTTTTTCTGATTTTAGGATCCTGACCATCAGCTCAGATATGGATACTATTCTGACGATCATGGGTGATATGGTCCCTAAGCTTGAAGAGGTAAGGATTTTTCTTTATAAATTATGTAAAATAAGTTCTCTTGCGTTCAATTAAACAAATCGTTAATAATACGCGAATTTTACTTGGAAACTTATCATAAAATTCGTGAAATAAATGACCGTACAGATTGTTACGTGCCGGAAAATTTCCTTGTGACTGTAACAATTTATGAAAATGCGTATTTAGTCATTTTAAAAAATATTGTTCTTCAAATTATTTAAAGGTCAGTATTTAATCAATGTTTTACTTCGTATGTTTCAAAAAGATCGAACTCAGGTTAAAATTCATACGAAGGGTTAGTAAAAAATGACCACGATATTCTGATAAAAAGTTACCGTAAATTAATACAATTTTTATTCTATCTCACTAGAAAATGTATGAAATGAAAAAATTCAATTTTGTTAAGAGTTAAGACCACGGTAATAATTATAAAAATTTCAGAAATATTTGATGTTCTTTAATTAACAGGAATTTCACGATGATTTTTCTGGGAAAAGACTATCCGTGTATCACAGATTATCTGTGAAGGCATCGCATTCTAAAAAAAAATATTGATTTAAACATGGTGAATCAGTACTGCGTAACTGAAGCATTTATCTTGATTTAAATAATTGCTGGGCATCAAATTAACATACAAAGAGCCAGTATATATTTTTAAAGTGCAAGAATGACATCACATCATTCATCACGTTCGTATAAAGGAATGCAAAGAAAATAAACGATTATTTGTTCTAGGGTGATGACTCGCCTTAGGAGAGAAATGAGGAAGTTTAATTTTAAGAATTGACGAGCTAGTCGTGATGCACTAAACGTTTCAAAACTTTCATTAAAGTATATTGCCGATATAAATTCAATAAAATGTTTGTGTAAGCTACAAAGCCATAAGATTTTTCAACGTCTTTTTATAGAATGAATGCTCATTAAATGAACTTTTTCCTTAAAAAAAAAAAAATTAATATTGTAATTAAAAAATATGACATTTAAATACTATGTCGTATTAATTGTAATAGTTCTCGAGTTATATTTTCAAAGCTTTATAATTTTATAAGAATGCATTTTAAAGCTTCACGTTTTAATTGTACTGTTTTATTGAGTTTAAACACAATATTCCAGCATCCATAAAACTTCAGCTTACTATAGCTTTTCAACGTGTTTAAAAAGTTCACAATCATAGAGAAACTTCACACTTTATAAAGAAGAAAATAAAATTAAAACTTTGTTGCAATAAATTAACGGTTTCCTCGCTATGTATAACCTTGATAATAACAAAACCCTTTTCTCTTTAACCATCAAATGTTTATATCGAACGTCTCATTGATTAACATGTCTATTGCAGAGCGGCTTGAAGAATGGTAACGAGAACGACATCGATCTACGCATGCTTGTGCACCAGAGCCAAGCTGGATGCGTCATCGGCAAGGGTGGCAACAAGATCAAGGAACTTCGCGAGGTGAGTTTTCATTTTCGGTCTATACTATAGTGTACCCGTAGCGGGAAATTTCTCGATACATATAGTTATATCGCGGAGTCGACGAACTCGTGTGTCATCGATTTTCCGGGTATATATATACGTCGGTGAGATATAGACGCTTGCGAAATTACGCTCGGAGATGAAGTTCCACTTTGAAAGCGTATGAAATTGCGAGGTCGCAGTTGCGCGGTGAGTAATATTGTTGAAAATGCTCATCATGATTGTTTACGCGTGAATTGAGATATTCTCAAAGCCAGGAAATTTTCGTAATAAATATTAATTACTGCTTTTTCTTTAATTATCATCAAAAGTTTTAGTTTTATAACAAAATTAATCTTTGAAAAAAAAAAAACAAACAAAGCTTTAAATTGTAATACAACAGACCAAAGATCGCTTGTTTCCTTCGCTCGAAACTTTAGAACGTTCGGACTTTTCCCCTTACCTTCTGCGAAAACACACATATATATATATACCCACACGCGTACACAATTTCGTTTACCACCCGGGGACTAGAACCCAAGAGTCTCATAAATCCGCAACGGGACCGAAAGTTTCATCTTCTACTCGTCTCGAATCGTTATTGTGGAGAAAGATGGGAAGGAGGTGTAATTTTTCAAAAATCAAGTTTTCGACTCCCTCCTCAAATCTCAGTTGTAACTTGAGAGAGAAGAGAAGTAAACGTGTTGCCGGGGGGTACAGCTATCATAGGGGTTGTACCTTTCCCCGATGAGTTAGATAAGGTTGTAGGGTGGTTGGAAATAACGCGAAGCTCTCAAATATATCGGGTATTAAAATATATATGTCAGTGTTTCAAAACGATTCATTGTGTCGTGGTGAATAATAACCGGAAACGGTTGGTTCGCCGCGCGTGAAAAGAAATCGGCCGTGCAAATTGCCCCAATATAGGCCAGTGCGCGAAGAATATGCCTCGTTTTATATATCGACTTTCTAAAAGCTCTCGACGTGCTAACACTCGGTCATGTTTCGTATTATATTTTGAATCTGACTCGCGAACGAAGACCGCTTATTATTGATTTTTCAAGACGTGCGATACCTTTTTTTTCTCCCTTTTCTCTTTTTCGCCTTGGCCGCGTCTCTCTCTCTCTCTCTCTCTCTCTTTCTTTTTGTTCGTTTTTTTGCATCTCGCGTAGCTATTTCGGCATTGTTGCGTGATTAATAGTAGTCCGGGATGCGATCGACGATGGCGATACATTTTTCAAAGCCGCATCGACGTTTTTTTTTCGTGCTCGTCGCGCGCGATTGCAGTATGCACACAATGTGTATGGAAAGGAAAGTTTGTTTTTAATGAATTATTCAGATGAATATGCAAATCCTAGTGTATTACGTTGCCGGGCAGATATCTTTTTTTTTGATTTTTCCTGTTGTAGAAAATTGAAGCCGAAATGGTTTGTTTTTTTTTTTTTTTTTTTTTTTGTAATATTTCGGATTACTGACTAGTGTGGTTCGAATATTGTGTGTGTTTCGAGTAAATAGATAAATTAAATTTCATGGAAGATTAAAAAATATACGACTGATTAGTAGCAGCTGATATTTTCGTTATTTCCATGTTTTAAGAAGTAGAATACGTTGTATACGCAAATAAAAGAATAAAAATAATTAGAAATAATGTTAGAAATATTGTTACGAATGGCTACCTTTTTTTATAATGTATACACCTATGAATTTAGGAGTACCGGTATAGTAGAAATCTTCTCTATTATGTACTACATATTTTAAAATCTCGTAAGATAAAAAGAAAATTTCGATAGATTGATTCATTTAATCATTATAATAAGAAAGTTTCAATTATACATAAACTAAACAATAATTAACAACAACAACAAAAGGTACACTGAATTATCGTACACCGCACTATTTTCAAATCCACTACCGTCAGTTCTATACTCCACCACGAGCATCCTTCGTCTCACCGCTCCCACCCCATAAACAAAATTATCCCCGTTTTCTCTAGCTACTGCTACTGCTACTGCTACTGCTGTTGCACTCACGATCGGTAAACAACCGACAAACTTCGCACCGCGTGGTTTTGCTCGAATCGCCATTTATCTTCGTCGTCTCGAGCGTAGGGAGAGAGGGGGAAAAAAAGAAGCTGTCGTAGCATAGCCCAGCCCCGATCAGCCGTGAAATCCGGTTAGGAAATCGTCGCCAGGGACACAGCGAAATTTACGAGTTGACCCGATCGTGCGTGAATCGCGCGGGAAATTGCTTTTTCTCCGTGGCAAAGGTTTTTGCACACTTCCGCGCGCTTGATGTTTTCAACGAAAGTCGTGTATAGAGAGTGAGTGAAGAAAGTTGGTTGTTGTTGTTGTTTTTTTTTTCGTTACGAAGGTGGAGTAGGTGGAGTTGTAAGTACGCGGAGTTCTCGCGTGTGATTAATTGTGTAGGAAAGCTGTGTTTTTTCATAGTTACGTATAGCAAGGTTTTTTAATAGGATATGTAGAGAACGTACACGGTAGATTTTGTTGTTAAGGAGTAACTTCTCACCAATCACTCGTCGATTGTTTAAAAAAAATTTCTTTTGATTTTCAAACTGTCGTGAAAAATGAACGTTGCATATAAACCATCAGTCTTTTTAATACGACACTCAATGAATCCGGTGACTCATCTTATCCTCCTACTCATTACCTCGAAACTCTCCTATAAAAACATTACACAGACAAGAGAGAAAATGAAAAAAAAAAATCCTCAATGTCCTTAAAAACTCAGTCTTTACGAGCCCTCGTATATCTCCATTACCGTTCTCGATAAATAATATAGGGAGTAACAACGTCAACGCGCTACTCTTACTTATGTACTTGCACACCACGCACTCGCGCAAACAACCCACAACCCTTTCCTTCCGTTGACTCGGCGCGCTCATATAGAAAGATAAAATCGCAACGCGTCGAAGCTCGCCAGCGAATTAATTCCACGAAAGCGAGCCGGATAATTGCGCGCACGCGACGACGTTGAGACCGAATAGTAGTATATGTATGTACGTATACGTGAACGGGTTTTCCGGGTAGTTTTTTTTTTCCTTTTTCTTTTTGTTAAATTTTGGGTACACGGTATAGATGTCGAGAACTCTGAAGGGATTGTAATCTGGATAGGATTTATACGTTGAACCTCACGACATATATGGGAATACCGAGGGATTGAGATATATCTAAAGCGCGGAAATTGCGTTATCTGAATTGTCGCGGCTGCCACGGTAAATCAGTCGGTTGTCTTGAATTTCGATTAATGTAAATCATATTGCCCGAATGGAGGACACTTGGGTTTACTGTTTCTGGCCTTTTTTTTTTGTTCTTTATTCATGGGCTTGAGGAAATAATTGTTTGTGAAATCGTAAGGAAAGGAACAGCAGTTTGAAAACGAAACGAGTTCAAGCGTAAATTTATACAGAGGAAAACTGCTTGATAAGGTGGGTGGTAAATATACACGATGGAAGGAGAACTTGGAATTTCAAAGTTAACTCGGGATAACGATCAACTTCAAATTTGTATAAATTGAAATGATTTAAGTACGTTATAACTCTGAATATGTTAATATGCTCTGTAAGTAGACTAATGAATGCCAATAGGTTGATAAGTATAAAAGTATAAAGCTTTTCACTCTAATAAAGTTAAGTCAATACCATACAGATATTTAATCTTTTTATTGATTCAATTTCGTTCCGAGTTTTCGACAACCATCGCTATTGCCTGTCTCAATGTTTCTATTTATACGGTTATAAATTTCACCACCCAAACAGTTGCCGTCATTTATTGCTCTACAATACATTACCCGAAAATCAAAACAACTTTGAGCTTTCAAAGCCATCATCCTCCTCAACTATAACCCATCCAACTCCCGTCAAACTCGAATTTCTCCACAGCATCACTCTCATCGGCTGAAAAACTTGTCTGCTTTCGCAAATCCGCAAAGATCCAGCCACTATATACAGTATAGTACAAGCAAGCAAGTTCGATTAGTCGAGGGAACGCGCGCACGCCTCGATGCTGAGCTCCGCTCGTTGCTCGTATAGAACTTTGAGCGGAAAGCCGCTTTAGTATATCGCTTAATGCTCGGGAAGAGAAGACGACGAAGAAGAAGAAGAAGTTACCGCTTGAAGAAATTAATCGGTGCCGAAGTTCCGGCGGTTAATTAGTTTCTCTGAGTGCGGGAGAATTTTCAATTTTGCGTGACCAACGCGCGCAAGAAGGCGATCGTAATATCGTGATTCTGATACGTTAGATGGGTCTACGGGGCGATTAAGGTTACGAAGTTTAGACACGCGATTGCTTCTTCGACCCCTGTATATATATTATACATATCTGGTTAGAAAATAAATAATAATAATTCGTCGAATATGCTATATATGTATGAAGAATGAAGGTATTAAAAGTAACGAGCGGCTGTTTTCTCTTTCTCTCTATGGGTTACTGAATTTCGACCCCCTCGATTGGGAAAAAAATAAAGCTTCCACCCACTTCTACACAACCGAGGGAACAGAATTCGAGACCCTAATTTCCATACGGCATACGTTCACTACTTGTCTACCGGCGATAATAGTAATAATTCTTTTTACTCGCTACCACCAAACTACCACCCACGCTACTCTCTTTACCCCCTGCTCTGTTCTTACCTCCTGACCCAAAAACCGCCCTCTATACCCTCCCCCCAACGGTGAGACACGTCTGTTTCAACCCTCCCTATATATATACCTACGTACAAAACCGACCACAGCTGATCGTCATCACATATATATGTCTGGTTCTGTCACGGTCGACGTGGACGCGTAATGACGAGGTACACGAAAAAAGTTGCAGAAATTCTCGAGAGATATCATTACTATACTTCTCTATCTCTCTTTCTCTCTGTTACTTGCTTGCTCGTTCGTCGACAAGGGTTTGCCCGTATGGCGTTGGGAACAGGTGCTCTCCCTCCTATATAACGGACGGCCGAGTACGCGTTCCTCTTTCTCTCTCTCTCTCTCTCTCGCTCTCTCTCGCGCTCTCTCTCTCGTGAGCAGCTGCCGCGCCAGGTGTGCACGTCTTTTTCTCTTCTGCGTGCCTGCGTGCAGCGTGTGTATGTGTGTGTGTGTATGCGTAGAGACCGACGGCAACGCAGGCTGCTGCTGCTACTGTTGCTGATGATGATGATGGCGGTATAGTGATGGTAGTAGTGATGGCTGGAGAGAGAGAAAGAAGTGTATACATGTGGATAGCTTGGGCGAAGGAACTTGAGAGGGAGAGAAAGAGAGGAATTTTTTTTTGGCGGGAGACGGAGGGAATAGCTCCTGCTTAGTGTGTAGCGTTCGGAGGTTGTTTGGCGCGTAGGGGAATTTTTTTTTTATTTCACAAGAGTGTTGTTGAGATGTTAAAGTTTTCGGATGAAAATTATACTTTGTAATTGTGGCGTTGTATAGTTTTCGGTTGTATTATTGAATTCTTGAGTAAAATATCTGCTGGGTATATTGCAGAAGCAATTTTTATTACAGTACTTATTCTCACGTTCAGTAAAATCCAATCAATTACTCAATTTCGATCGTAAGAATCGCAACGCCGTGGAATATTAAAATTACTATACAAGACAGTAGTATACTACTGAATATTGCGTTACCATTCCGACTCCACATTTACTGATGCTATTAAAAATGGCTACGCGCACGCGGCATACGCATATCCATCTCGCAGATACTCAAACGTCTTTATTACTTTTTCGCTTTCTTATGTAAACGGATTCACGGTGCTGGCAAAAAGTACTTATTATATTTATGGAATGCATAAACCGTTCTCAGATACATAACGCATCACCGCAACATACACGCGCGTGCATATCATTAATAGTCTCTACTACCCCTAGAGAAGGATAAAAACTTTTCTAATGACAATTTATTCGGTCGAAGTAGGTTATAAATGTCGCGTGGGTATTAAGTGTAGAACGGAGACGATTCGAGTTTTCTAAGCTCATTACATTCAATTCAAGAAATAGTGCAGTCGTGTCGCGTATTTACGTAGAAATAAGCTTTTAACTGCAACGTTATATAAACTCAAAATAAATCGAAAAATTCACATTTTTTTTTTTTTAAAGTTTCTCCCTGAACGACACAAAGGTTCACGCGGTATGCGTTTACACACGCACACACACACATCCTGTGCTCCACCTCCTCCTTCTGTAGCGCAGCCTCTCTCACGCTCTTTGTTGCGCGATCGCACGCTCAGCCGGCTGTTGCACACGCACACGCGCGGGAAAAATCTCGAGCGAGAAAAGCGTTTTCCAGCGCTTCACATCGCACACCTATACAAACGTATTAACGATGTTTACCAGGATATTATCGAATTATCGGACAGTCAAACTCGTAGGGATTTTTTTCGTTTGTCACAATGCTGATTCGATAGGTTAAAGTAAAAATCGTACTTTTACCAAAAAGCGGTTACGTTTGTACATTTTTATTTAGAGATATTAAAAAAATATCGTAACACAAAAAGAAAGACTACATCCAAAATGTTTCTACCCAAGAAAAGATCTTGTTTCTTCGACAAAATAAAAGAAGAAGAAAAAAGGAACGTGGCTTAAACGCACACGCGTGCCTGCGCAGACTCCGTATCGAATCACTGCATATAAACGCGTGGACAGAGGCGCTCTTGCGTTTAAATACCCCAGGCGTGCGTTTTTCCTGGAATTTGAAACATCCAAGTATGCCTGGCTCTCGCGTCTTTATTCCTCTTTCTCCCTCTTTTGCTCTCCTTCCAAGACGCGCTCGTAGCGAATCAATGGGCGCGACTGAAAGGGACACGAAGTCACGTGACTTCGTGAGCAACAGCAGCAAGAAAGCACACAAAAAGGGACGAACACCCGAAAAGAAGCGTCGGCAGTGTCCGTTCTTCCCGTTTGCTTTCAAGGCGTCTTCAATCCAGGTGGGACAACACGAAGCAGCTTGAGAGAGAACCTTCAATGTTTGATTGTCGTAGTAGGATAGACGGGGAGATGAAGATTTTTGGCGGGAGATGAGTTTTAGGGTCGATGGAAGAGTGAGATTAAAAAAGATATGATGAGAAACGATGTTTTCTCGGCTAGATGTTAAATAAAAATGAGTCGTTTTATAGTGGGAGCAAAAAGCAACAAAATTTTCGTAAAATACGCGAACATATACTTGCTTTTAAAAGTCGCTCACGCGTTCTTTGTAATATATACTGTAATAATTCGGAGTTCGCTTTAGTATAAGAATAAGATTTTTCTTCGGCCAGGAGACAAAGTCCGCGCAGCTGCCGGAACTACAATTGTAGCACGAGCATGTCGCCAAGATGTTTTCCACATATACATAACGCGTCTCAGCTATGTTGTTCCATTCAGAAATCGGTTACAAGGCGCAAGACCGGTTCTCTCCGACCCCACATACACACACGCACTAAACTTCTTGCTACGTTAGATAATATATACTTATACATCAGATTTTGCACGTTGTACAGTACCTATATATAAGTAAACCTTGTAACCTATACAATTTAAACATGGAAAAACGAACGTTATACCTAAGCTAACCGTCGTCGATCGTCCTCGAAAAATTTTCAAAAAATTTCTTTCCATCAAAAAACACAGCCAGCTTTCGATTCAAGCATATGTCACAACCACAAAGAACCACCACCACTGTCTGTACACGTTCCCCCTCCCTCTCCACTCTGCGCCCTCTCCCTCTTGCGGGCCTCACTCGCGCGGGAATAAGGGCGGCCCTGCGCCCGCTGTTCGGTCTCAGTTGTCGATCGGCGCTCGTGTGGTACAGACGCGCACGTGCACAATTCCTCTGCATATATACATACATATATACAAGTATATATATATACACACGCAGTGAATAGGTGTGTATATATACACATCATGGGGCGACTGGCACAGTGGATCGTGGAGACGGTCGAGGCCGTGAGAGACGCTCGTGCGAGCGGTGAGAATCGGTGAGTATATAGATATATGTAGAGTACATGTATGTATAGATGAACGGGTTTGGGTGAAGCGAAGTGGGATTTTTTTTTCTCTTTTTTTTTTTCAAGAGAAAAGGGAGAGTTGGGTAACGGAGGGATAAGAAAGGGGTTGAGAGAAAAAGATGCGCGATCAGAGTGTACGTTAGGATCGAAATAGGTTGTTCAAATTGAAAGAACACGTTCTTCAATTTGAAAGAATTTTCAGTGTAAATTACAAAAATACTGTTGCTTTTAACTCATATCGGAACAGCATTTCATACTGTTGAACAAGTATATATATATACACGCGTTGTTCGCCATTCGCATTTTTCTCTTTTACAAGCGAGAAGCGCGAAAAGTGTGCTTCTCCGTAACGATAAATGCATAATGCATGCGCGTGCGCAGCTCTCGCGTGAAATCCCGCGAATTAACGTAGAGCCGTACTCTGTTCACGTGGGCTTGGAGCTGACGATAAAGAGCGAGTTTTTACCGTTTGGTTTTGAAAAATTTTCATACGCCCGCGTGGATGATTGATACGATCCGTTGTCGTGAAAAAGAGAGATGAAGGGTTTGGAAAATTTACATTCCCACGGTTGGCGAGGAAGAGATATTTGGGATGGAAATTTACAGTAGGTTGTAAAATTTGAAAATTGCGCTTCGCGTCAATTAAAGCGTGAAGCGAAAATTCTAGTCTGATTATCGTTATATTTCGGTTTATAGTGTGGTGGTCGGTTGACGTTTTAATTAGATTTCATATTTAAAATTCAAAGTACGATGATATCATTGATTCGAGTACCAATTATTTCTGTACGATAAAAAGCGCCGTTGGAAACGCAAACCGTCAAAATTCAAAAAAATTACAGAACAAAATAAAAAAAAAGCCACCTGGTGAGGCAGAAACAACGGTCACAGAACTTACGCTTCAGAAAAACGAACACACGGGTTCTCCCTCTTTCTTCTCCTCCTCTTTCATTCTCACCTCTCTCTCTTTCTCTCTTTCGCATAAAGACGCCTGGGGACGTATCTTCGACCGCTTGGTCGACAATGACGACGCGATCTCTCTTTCTCTCTCTCCTTCTTTTTCCCGGGGAAAATTGAGCCACGCCGGTTGCTAGCCTTTTTTCCCAGGTACAGAAAGTGAGAGTACGTGGGGTGAAAAAGGCCTTTTAAACGGACAAAACGCGCAATCTTTTCTCTCTCTTTCTCACTCGTCGAGCGGGCAGATGTACGCGGACTAGAGATTTAAAGGTGCGAAGGGTAGGGGATGAGGTTTAAAAGTCGCGTGAGACGTGGTTTGGGTGAATTTATTTAATGCAAAATTGTTGAATATTGCAGTTTTATAAGGAGAGTGTGAAAAATGGTTCAATTCAATTGGAGCAGTTATTGGATCATTTCATGTAAATAAGAGAAAATTTTATTTTCCTTGGAATATCTGTCGACTGAATTGAACCTCGTTCTGCGCGCAATAACCGTTTGCAGAGTACATCAAATAAATATTGGTATAAATTATGTTTATTTCTTTTTGCTGAGTCAAAAGTTACATTTTTCCACTATCTTTTTTATATTCTTTTACAAGTCATTTATTATTATACATTTAACAACACAATAATTTTTATCAATTAGTAATGCATAAAATCAATCGTTACTCAATAACTCCCGCTCCAATTAAAATATATTCTGCATTAACAAAAAAAAAAAGGAAAAAAAACCAGCAATTTCCCTGTTGCACGGAAAATTCAATCATCATCACGACTAATCGCTACTCGTTACTCACTCGTCGCGCCCTCTGCGCGGCAGGCTTATTCACAACGTGTACGCGAGTCATTAAAATAACCATGAAAATGAAAGTCCACGTTGTCGTCGTCGTCGTAGTCGTCGTCATCATTCTACCGCGTGAAAATAGACGGCACGCACGTGACCAGGGGGATAAATCACCACGGTCGAACTTTATATCTGAGCGTATTATAAGGCGTTGGCTTTTCGCTATATATAGGGTTTCTTTTTATTTTGTTCTCACAGAGAGCTCAAGCTAAAGATTTACGAGCTTGAAAAGTCTATATCTTTGTAGTTTTTCGAAATGGAAAAATAAAACGGATAGTTCGTGGAATTCGGAACTTTTTTTTTTATTCATGGGTATAGTAGTGAAGGCGAGTATTTTACTTTAAAGAAGAGCGAGATTTTTAGACAGGTATACTACTACTGCTTGTTTTGGAACGCTGTGCGTTGCCGTTTGAGAATGTAAATTTTTTAGTAGCGAGTACGCGCATTACTTATTCAAAGATTTTTCTCCGGAGTCGGAAAGCTTTTTCGGTGTTGGGAATGCATAAAAACGTTTAATATTCAGGAGGAAAAATTGTTTTCACCTGGAAACTGGTCTAGAAATTCAGTATATTATTTTTTTCGTATATCAGAAAAATTGCATTATTGTTCGTAAGTAAGATTCAATTTTTATACATTAATCTCATGTTATCGGTTATTATTAATCTCGCGTAAGTTTCTTATCTCTTCAATTAATTTCGGTCAATGAAACATTAACATAAAGTCCAACCTACAGCACAAATATTTTCCATACCGCCAACCATATATCAACACTTGTTAAAACAGATCCGCTCACGAACAATAAAAAAAAAAACAAAGTCATCAAATTCCAATTCTACACCGAGTTCATTAAAAAGAAACTACATTCGAATCCCACCAGCAACCAAATCCCTTTATAAAGCTTGAAAACTTTCTCACCTCGTCCAGTAGCGACCCAATCCCCTATCACGTTTATTAAAAAGCTTTCAGCGATATTAAACCTGCCTCTCGTGTTTTCCATCCTTCTTCACATCCACACCCCTTACACAACTAGATTCCTTGTTCACTCTTACCCTCTCTTGCCTTCTGTATAATTCAGGGGTACCCGCGAACTCGATTTGCCGCGATTGTTTCGCTGGAATCCTCAAAGAGGCTCGCGCGCTCGTTCGCTTGCACGCGTGCTCGTTGATTCGAGGCGAATTGGATTCGGCTCGCTTGCTTGCTTACTTGCTTTTTTTTTTCTTCTTTTCCTCGTTCGGGTTCTCGCGTGGGGTTGAGGCTAGAGGGGTAATGGAATTGTTAGAAGGATAGAAGGAGGAGGTTGGATTGGTTTGGTTTCGAGGATAATGTAGTTTCTTTTATTGATTTGGGCGGAGGCAGCGGGTATAGGAGTCGCTTCGGGATTGAGTCATTTTTTGAGGAGAGTGAGCGTGAAATGGACGTTTAGTTGGCGAAAAAGAAAGTCGTAACGATAATGGTATCGTCTCGGACGGACTAAATAATAGGTTTCTCATGATACCAGTATTATTTATATATATGTATCGTTCTTCATATATATACACACATCAATTTTTTTATCAACCAACACTCGAGTGCGACTTTGATCTCAACCTCAATCTAGCGAACGAATGCGAGACGAATCAACAGCTCGTTACACGGATCCACTAGAAAATTAATATCAGCTTGAACCGACCTCCATTCGACCTCGTGAAAATTCTCTCTCTCACTCGTTCTAGTCTATATACAGCTATAAAACTGACGGCTTAATATCGCGAAATTACTTTTACTGTTTTTCCGGTGCACTGCAGTTAAAAGCTTCTTTTTCTTTTTCCTCTCGGCATACTCACGTAAACTTCAACACGCCGCTCTTAGCTTTTCAATCCTCCAGCGTCTTTAGCTCTTATCCTCTTTTCAAAAACACTTCTCCTTCATAGTAATCATAAAAAAAAGGCCAGAGAGAAATCTCAACGATGCTCGGACCATCTGGAACGTCACTTGCCGACAAAACGAAACAAAAAGAAAAAGAGAACCAAACGCGTACACGTTTTTCTCACCCCCTCCTGTTCATATTCTTTCTCATGGAAAATATACCAACACTACCCCCCAGTCTTTAATACACGAAACTAACAATTTTTCCCGCAATAACACGTACATACGTATATACACACACGCGCGTGCATATATGTAATTAATGGTTACTCCGCGGCGATCGACTTCCGCTCTCCATGCAGAGAGACGTAAGCGCGGGCGCGACACATACGGCTGCGGGAGACCGCATATCCTTCCTGTTAATCGTGCCATCTGCTTTCCGTTCCCGCGTACTTCCGCTCCCCCTAAAGCTGCGTGTGTGTATGTATATATGTATATATACGTACGCGTGACCTGCGCTGCGTGTGTGCTACCGCCGCATGTGCGTGTATATATGTGTATATGTATCTACACGAGGATTTTTAGGCTACTTTTTTTAAGGAGTTGATGGTAGGAATTGTAATATGATATACCTGCTGGCAGGATGTCGAGTAGGAGTTATAGTTGTGTTGGGTCTATTTTTGGAGACCAGGTGGGATCGACGGGTTCAATCGTCTAGGCTATCCTCTGGGTGCCAGACGATTTTTTTTAAAGGTGAAAGTTAGACCTTGGATTGATGATGCGATGTTTAAGGTTACGTTTCTGTGTTGTTGTTGTTATTGTTTTTTTAAAAGTAGTTCAATGCCAGTGTAGAATTTTAGTGGAAAAGTAGAATAAGCTCTGATGTGGTGAAAAATCTTTTTGCAAAACCATAGAATATGCTAATATGAATATATAAGAATTGTTCAGTGTATATACAATTGTAATGTTGACTTTTCCTCTTCCGATGAGACAAAAAAATAACATGCATGTATAAGTGCGAAAATATACATGTATATACATAAAAAACAACGCTGCGTGTTCAATTATTTACTTATTCATTTATAAATATTTCATGTCGCGACTCCAAGCACAAAGGGAAAAGAAAAACTTCACCTAAGCGACAGAAGAGAGCCAAGAAAGAGAGTGAGAGAGAGAGAGAGAGAGAGAGAGAGAGAGAGAGAGAGAGAGAGAGAGAGAGAGAGAGAGAGAGAGAGAGAGAGGGAGAGATAAATAGAAGGCAAAAGTGAATTTCAACAAATTTTTTCTACCTCAGACTACATACAACGTGTACCTATAGGTATATACCGAATGGAATAAAAAAGAAACCGTCCTTTGACATTTGCGACTGAATAGCACTGCACGCTCTCGACTGTATAAACAAAAACGAGTTCCTTTGCTGATGCTGCGCTCTCCCGCGACAGAGATACGACCAAAGTAAAAGAGTTGTTGCTTGTATATGTATATATATGGCAATCCGCAAAAATGTGTAATAATAACGAGTTCGTGTTTCCTCTGGCCGACAAAGAGCAACAACTTTTGTTGGACTATTCACGCGTTGTCCTAATTGCATTGATTATAATTACCAACTAATACACCAAAGAATATATACGCACACTTCTACGCATATATACGTGTGCACGCGTACAAATTGTTATCCGGTAATAACGAAAAAAGAAAAAAAGAAAAAAGAAAAAAGAAGAGATGTCGCGTTGATTTCGTTACTCGAAACGAATCTACATACATACACACTTATATACACTTGGGTAAAAGAGACCGCGCGCAACGGGTGTTTCGATTTTTTTTTCTTTCTTTCTTTCTCTCCCCTATACCTACGCCATCATCCCCCTTTCCTCGTTGTTAAATTCTCGCGCTCCAGTTGCGCCCTAGTAATATAGAGGCACGAAAGGTAGCCGAGTTAACGAGCTCGATTTGTCTAATTGCTCATCGGCGTTGCGCGCGCGCGCACCAGTCTATACGTATATAAGTGAAAATGTCCATTAACGAAATCAGAGTGTACTGGTAATAGTAGTAGTAGTAATAAATGTGCGAGTTATGGGTAGTTACGGCGTACAGCCAAGGGTGATGATTATGATTTATTGGGTTAAAAGAGATTAGTTTCGTTCGTTTTCAGGTTAAGTAGACGTGGGTGGTAGCAAATGAGGTAACGAATACATTGAGTTTGTTACGTTTCTTTTTTTTTTTTTTTTTTTTTTTCTTCTGGCCGGAATTATTTCATCTCTAGTGGAACTTTTTTACAATAATACTTTTAAAAGTTCGGAGCGTAACAATAAGAATAATAATAATAATAATAATAATAATAATAATAATAATAATAATAATAATGCGCAGTAGAGTATATATACCAAGTATATAGGCAGGGTTTTTTTTGGTCACCTAAATTTTTTTTTCATTACAAAATATTTGAAAATTGTACAGAAATACATCTATTTATGTTAATATACATAAAAAATAATGTTAATGTAACACCAATCCCAACGACTTATGTATAAGTACGCTTGTTCTCTCTTCTAACAAAGTATATATATATATGAGTTCTCTCGTAATATATATTATATGTATATATTCACTCACGTATTTTCATCCACAAAGCACTTATAAAATTTCCACGTCGAAGAAGAAAACGCTACTACGTATTTGCGCGTAGCGCATTTATATACGTATATGAAAAACATGAAAAAAAATCCTCGTCATCTCTCGAGAAATGCACTGCGAAAAAAAAAGAAAAAAAAATTTATAAAAATTCAGTCCTCCGTTCCGTTGCACCGATTTTTCACATAGAAAGATAGAACATGGCAAGGACACCGATAGCGATGGCTCCAACGAAGACGTAGAAAGGCATACCAGGACCTGACACGTATTTTTCCTTCTCTGGGGTCTTGCTGTTATAACCGGCTTGCCAACCTTGTTTCGCTGGTAGATTTCGCCTTTCGGCTTCGACTACCTCGCCAATCTGGTACTGCTTCATCAGCTGAAGTGCATCTTTCGAGTGTCCTACGTCGTTGAAGTCTTCTGTGGCATCCTTACCTGCGTGGTCGAGCAGTATTTCCTCACCACCAGGGTGCTCGTTAAGGAATCTCGTTACGTCGAAGACTTTATCGTGGATTATGAGCACGGTATTCATCTTATCATTCATCTTCTTCACCTCGGCGATGGTTAACTGCTTAGTGGATTCGCTCATGGTTGATGTGGTTTATTTATCTCTTTGTGGATAGTGTCTAAACTGAAAGAAATGATTTTTTTGTAGGTTAGGTAACGTTGTCTTCTAGTAATTTCCTTAACTAGGAAATTTTCAACTTACAAATTTAAATATTCTATGCCTACTTCCTCAAAGCTGCCTCTCGTTAGCTAATCGTGTGTCAATTAGCGCGCAGAATTTATTGAAAAATTTAAATTGACATTTTATACTTGAAAAAATCCTCGGTATTTTGTAGGACGCGCGTACAGATTATGACATATACGTCGCGAACGCGCGCTTATTTTCACTCGAGTCTCTTTATCACTAATGTTTGTTCGCTTCACTCTCGAAATTTAAAGAATCTAGCGCTGTTACGTAATGCGTAGTAAAATGACGATATGATAACAACTATAGTCGATTCTCAATAATAACCTCGTGTGTACTCTCACGTGTACTCCACGAAAAATACATTGAATGACGCGTTTATTTCGAGAGACTCTTCGAGAAATTTACATAATCATCGCGTATTACCGCAGCATCTACATACATCTATATGTTATTATTGCGGAAGATCAAATATGTATATATATATATACAGGTTCTAAGAAAAAAACAGTATACATGTAAACCAGTTTTTTTGGACGAGAAGGTGTAACGTATACCCGGTACACATAAACTCGTGCGATTCGTATATAATATAATAATAATATACCGGGTCAACGTGACACAGCAAAACAGATATTAAACGAGAGAGAATCTTTTCCGCGTCGTTAATAATTTCCGACGCGAAGGCTATACGTGTGTCCGTGCGACTCCTCGTATATAAAAGTCGACATGTGGCGATACATTACTAGCCAAGGCCGTCGATTCAACTGCGCCTATATAAACGCGTGTCTATATATATATATATATATATATATATATCTACGCACACGTGAGTGTATGTTATTCACACGAGAAAATTCATATTTTCCAGCGGACGACGACTATTTTGGCCGTAACTATATAGAATGACGCGCTACCAGTAACGTTGTTTTCTTGATTTCGTAATGATCTTTTAATTTCGATGGACACACGGTAAAATAATAATAATATTAATTGACACGGTTGAGGATAGCCAGGGTTTATCGTTACGATAGTATAATATGTCACAGAGATAAAGACATTCAGCTTCTAAAAATACACGATACGATATAGGTGCGTGTGAATTGTGCAACAGACACTTGTTTGTGCTTTCCTTAATCTGTCTTTATCCACCGAAATCATACGCGTAACCTCATTTTCCACTCCATTAACATTCGAATAAAACGTTCTATACAAACAGTATTAACAGCAGGAATAATAACAAAAATCTTACCTGAATCTATAATGCCTGTCGATCAACGAAAGACAACACTTTGGTATACTATAAACACACAACAAATATTAAATATCGATGTAGTTACAACAGCAGGAAGCAAGCCTCTTCACGACTCGAAGCCGTACTCGCACTCTCCGCACAGCAGAATACACTGTGTGAGCTGTGAGCGCAAAGCAGCAGATCTTTGGTGCTTCGCTCGTATACGCTGCCCCACTCTTGCGCGAAGCGATCGTGATTGCTAGGCGCGGAGAGAGAAAAAGAGACAGAGAGAGAGAGAGATATACAGACAGGAGCGTATAGTAAGTCTGTGAGAGAAGAGGCGTTGGAAATTTCGAGGTATAGGATGAAAAGTAATAATGGATTGTGGTGCGAATGTTCAGTGACGTTGTTACTTTTGGGTTTTTATAATGCAATTTTTTATATGTGTATATAGGTAACCAGTGTTTAGTAATTTTATCATTATTTTCAAGAAATAATTTCAATTATCAGGAACAGTGGTTTCCCATTACCGGTATGGTATCCTTAAACGCGATACATTAATACATTAATATCATTACTCGATAACACCAACCGATAGTTATACAACGAAACAACCATGAATCTAGCAATTCATTAGTAGACTATTGCCAATCACTCGTAAATGGAAACAATATCAGACTAATCCTGGAAATCACGGTTACGCGGTAAAAAGGCTATATTACAATGCTATCATGAGAAGGTATATACTACTATACACGTGGAATAAACACGTCAGCTGTTCGCCATGCGCCTCTATGATACAGCACTTTTACGAGGAAAACATTGTTCACCGTGTCGTTATCTCCATGACGGAGGATACTGTAGTAACAGTAACAGCAGCCACGTGGCTGCGTACACGTACACTTGTCGTCGGTGTATGTATGTATATACGTATATAGCTACAAATGTGACGCCAATTCGGTTGCATATAGTCATGATTAATCGTCTGTTCTGAAATGTTGTTGTGTACAGAGATCTATATGTACAAGCGTGGTTTAAAACGTGCTACTACTGATGTTGCTGTTGCTCGCTTTGTATATAATGATACTAGAGTGCAAACGAATTTATTGGGTTATACACCACGCACACAACAATCGGTTTGCTTTTTCCTCAACGACAGCTACTACTACGTATGAAGAACTGTTAAAAA
>JAYJLV010000056.1:11317810-11331981 GCA_036873485.1 Torymus texanus
TGTGTGTGTGTGTGTGTGTGTGTGTGTGTGTGTGTGTGTGTGTGTGTGTGTGTGTGTGCGTGTGTGTGTGTGTGTGTATATATATATATATATAAACAGTAGCACACGCACGCGACAACATAGTCCGTCGCTTATCTCTCCCCCTTTTTACTTTTTCGGCCGTACGGAGAGATAACGCCGAAAATTGCGCTTAATATCCTGTCGCGCGGTCATTCCGTACATATGCGGTCTATATATAACTGTCGGTCGACACGCTATTCGTCCATCGACATAAGTCGCGGTCGATGAAAATAGTGTGTGTGTGTGTGTACGTGTATGTACGTGCGTTTGCTCGGTGCTTTTAATTACTTTTTAGGGGTCTTTTTGTTGCCTATATCGATTTTTCGAGGGCTGGAGAAGGAGAGATGACTGGAATGATTGTTGATAACTTTGGCACGTAGGAATATAGCAATTTTCTTTTTACATTGAATTTCTCGTAAAGTTCAAACTCGTATGTATTTATGTGAGATCGATCGTTTCTTCAAGATTCGCAATGATTATGTAAATAATATGAGTATACAAGCCTGCTTTTAAGTCATGAGATCGTCTGAGAGATGTTTTTACGCATCCTATAAATACACAAAACAGACGCGATAAATAACAATCTGATATACTTTTTTTTTTTAGTTTAAGTAAATCTAGCGTATATATGCATTATACACGCGCGACATGAGAGCATTTTCATAAAACCGCAAACTTGAAATATAACGTGTGAACGACGCGTTATAAGTGAATAATTCAGTATACAACGACGATAAATGGTATAAACTATAACCGGCATGTGCTCCTTTTTTTGTTACAGAAAACCGGCGCCAGGATCAAGATCTATTCCAACTGCTGTCCCCACAGTACGGACCGGCTCATCAGCATCTACGGCAAATCCGAGACTGTACTCGAGTGTATTCGTGAGCTCGTCACCACCATCAAAACCGTAAGTTGTTGTCTCTCTCTTTCTCTCTCTGCGTCTGCATACAGTCTCAGCAACCGTATTCTAAACTCTTTTTTCCCCCTCCTACTTCATGTCTGAATATCCCTCTCTCTCTTTCTGTCTCTCTTTCGTTCTCTTTTATGCAGTAGAATCGAATCCCCAACGCGAGGAGATTTGCATAATTCGATTGCGTTAGAGGAAGAAGGAGAGAGAGAGAGAGAGTTGCGCAACCGGTTTAGCATCGTCGCGTCGTCGTCGTCTTCTTTGTTGCTGTGTATAAGCGCGAGTTCGCGAGACTTGTGAGAAACGATGAGCAGAGCGATGATCATCCGGATGTTACGACGAGCTTAGTTTAGCTATAAGTTATGTATGGGGTAGTAGCAGAGAGGAAGATGTTTTTTTTTTACTAAATTGGAGTAATAGTTTGTTTTATTATCTAGATATTTTGATGAAAATAAGTATGAAATTCGGTTTTGCTATCGTAGCATAAGGGAGAATTCTATTTCACGCATAGTTTAAAATAATTTGCCTGGCGCTGTCGTTTCTCGTATGTCTAATGTTTAATTGATGAAACTAGATTACAACTTGCTATTCAGCTATTCTCGTACTATGCTGTCCAGATATACATATAGTCTTTATCTGATATGGAACACTTTTTTTTTTAGATATTATCTAGATTAAAAGACGAAAAATCATCGATTTCAAATACTTTCAACGTCGCGATAGTTTAATATTCATAGAGGAAATATTCACGTAGACTATTCTCATTATACACCAATTTTAATGTGAAAAAGCGAATTTTAATTAAAATTCGCCTCTACAGTCCAATCTCCATTCCCCACCGACACATTTCTTTTTCTCTTTCCTATTCAACTGTCAAGTTAATCCAAATATTTTTTCTTTTCATGCACACAGTCTCCGCTGAAGGGTGTGAACAATCCTTACGATCCACGCAACTACGATGAATTCTACGCCGAGGAATACGGCGGTTACGGCGAGAATGGCCAGCCCGCTGGAGGCGGTGGCGGCGGTGGCGGTGGCGGCGGTGGCGGCAAACCCGGCGGTTTCGGAGGTCCAGGAGGCCGTGGTGGTAAACCCGGTGGCTTTGGAGGCCCAGGAGGTCGTGGTGGAAATGATCGTGGAGGCGGTAAGAAAGAGATACTTTTTGGAGGTTTGAGAGACGTGAAGAGAGTTGTGACACGTGGGGCTTTCTATTAATTTCGAGGTTTTGGGAGATTTATAGTGGTTGTTGAGATTTTAATGAAAGTATATATTACCAAAGTGATGATTCGAGACGAGTTATTTTTTTAATTTTATTGGCATTGATATTTCATTTATGTTATCGAAGTGAAAACATACAGTTTATTTATAGTTTTACGTTGCAATAATTTACAACGTATTCTTAACTTCATTGAGTTGAGAACGGAGTTGAATAATTTATTGATTACATTCGTGTAAAAAAAAACATTAAAAAAAAAGAAAACAGTCGTTCATTAAAAAGTAACTGTGGGGTCACATGTATGAGGTAGAAAAGCCATAACCACTTCACGTCTTCCCATAAAAATACGACCACAGTGTGAAAATATTACTAGTACAACATATTCCAATGACAACATGAGCAAATATATCGACATACAAAATATATCTGATAAGACTTCTGAAAATCTCAGAACACCTGGCACTATAAATACAGACCGCATAATTTCTTCTCCCCACCTCACGAAAAAGAAAAACAACAAGTGTCCAGATAACACATACTAACCCTGATAATTAATGTGTACAGCCTTCTATCCGCCAGGTCCCGACATGAACCGTGGCGGTTTTGGCGGCCCGGGCATGGGCGGAGGCGCTCGTGGTGGTCCAGGCGGTGGCGGCCCAGGAGGCGGCCCTGGTGGTCCTGGAGGTCCACGTGGCGGTGCCGGTGGCGCTGGCAACATGGGCGGTCCTGACCGTGGATTCGGCGGTGGCGGCGGCGGAGGCGGTAGCATGCGCGGAGGACCTGGAGGCCTTGGTAGCGGCGGTGGCAACTTTGGAGGTGACCGTGGAATGGGAGGCGGTGGAGGTGCCGGTGGTGGCGTCGGCGGTGGTTTCAATGGCAACCGTGGTGGCCCACCGTTCTCCGGAGGCGGCGGTGGAGGCGGAAATTACAATGGTAAGTGGTTTTTTTTTTCCTCTTTTTTTGTGTTTCCGAGTCGCGAGTCGGTTGGCTTGGTTCTGTAGAATAGGAAAACGACAATAAGTTTCGGGTAGTACCATGAAGAATCATTTGAAAAAGCAGTGACAAAGCAGAATGTATTTTAAATCTGTTAGAGATGTTATTTTGTTCGTTTTTAATATCAAGTAGTTGTTTTATGAAGGATAACTACGTTGGGTTTAAAATGAGTTGCTTATTTTATAACAACAAAGAGGTTTTTTTTACTGCAAATATTTTTTTGCATTTAGCACTAAATTTTTCTGAATAAAAATCATCATATATTAATTATAAAGTATAATTCGGCAATGGCAACCAAATGTATACCGAGAAAATAATTTTACAAATTGAAAAGCCAGTGTGAATTCGACTATTTCTACTTTTTTTTTTCATTCTAACGTCACGTTTAAAACTTATTCAATAAAAATCAAACTTAAATTAGAACCACCGACTCGCCTATATCTATAAACATGAAATTCAACAATCGGATCAATTAGTCGCACTAGTATGCGCATGCACGTCACGTGTGTGCATGGAATCAATTCTAATGCGTTCACGCTTGTATTACAGGTAACGGCTGGGGAGGTGGCATGCAGGGCGGCGGCGGTAATTCCGCTAACGGCCTAGGAGGAGGCGCCGGAGGTGGCGGCGGCGGCGGTGGTGGTGGCGCCGGAAACGCCGGAATGGGTAACGCGCCTATGGGCGGCGGCGGCGGCGGCGGTGGCGGTGGCAACAATGCCGGCAATCAGGGTGGCGGTGCCGGCGGAAACTCGACGAGCACCCAGGTCACCATCCCCAATGACGTAAGTGCAACCGTCTGCTTTCTATTGTTCTCGCTTTATTGTGCAATTAATCGGTTAATTTCGCGCTCATTCAATTTTGAAGAAAGATTCGAGGAAATGTAGTTTTAACGGTGACGGCGTTAAAACTTTATCGTACCTATTGTATCTATTGTTTGGCAAAAATGTTCTCATTTCATTACTTAGTTTAACAACTTCAAAACAGAAATAAATATGTAATGCGTTGAGTATGTTTTTGTACCCTAAGCGTATACAACAGATAATCTACAAAGAAGATTTTATATATTATTTTGTTTTTTTCTAAACGTAAATGTAAAATTTTGAATAACAAAACAACTCGAACGATAAGTCCCTTTGTTATTATCTTTTTTTTCCATTGTAAACTAAATGTATCTCTGGATTCAAATCTCTCTAATTCAGTCAGTTTGTGGAAAAGACATCGGTTGAAACTTTCCATGTAGCCTGCAGCTGAAAAGATGCCAGCAAAAGCTCAAAATAAAAAAAGCCAACGCGAGTCAACACGCATTCTCTAACTCCGTCTCTTTCATTGTCCTTTTACAGCTTGCAGGCGCCATAATCGGCAAGGGTGGCGCGAGGATTCGCAAGATCCGAGCCGACAGCGGCGCGGGTATAACCATAGATCTGCCTCTGCCGGGCAGCAACGACCGTATCATTACCATCAGTGGCATGCCCAATCAGATACAGATGGCTCAGTTCCTCTTGCAACAAAGGTAAGTGCGCGAGCGCACGAAACGCTATTCCCCTTTCTCCGCGGCATTGTCGCGTCCGCGCGTTGTTTCGCTGCTTCTCTTGCGTTTGCGTACACTTATACACACACACACACACATACATTTTTTACTCTTTCTCTACGTCGAGTCGATTCTTTTTTTTTATGCTCACGTCTTCTTTTGTACATACACTGTACTGGAAAAAACTGCGTTACTGTGTTCTCACGGGACATGTACTGGTTGCATAAATAATGAGAATATCATGTTAAAACGGCACATTTGACGCGTTCCTTTTTTTATTATGTTGAATGTGCCTTTTTTATATTACTCGGTTAGCACAAATACTTGCTACTTTTTTTTTTTAGAATTGTATACAAAAATTAGTATAATCATTCATGTGAAATGTTCACTTTTAATTAGTTTGTGCTAACCATTCTATAAAATTTTAGGTTTGCGAAAATATTGTTCTAATTGAGTGTGAAATTTAATAATAGAAAGATTTGTGTATTGCCATCATTCTAAAAAACTTTTTATAATCAATTTTCTTTAATAATAAAAATATGAAACTGTATGTATATTTACTTACAAAAAGTTTAAATTATTATAACGTATTTTTTATGTAAAACAATGTTATTTATTTTATAGAAAAATTCATTATTTTTTCATCAGGTTTTCGTTATTTAACCATCCATCATTGCTAGAAACTGTTACATCCTGCACGATGCTAAATGATTCTGTATGAATGTAATCTTTTGAGAAAATGTTAACCATTTTATACATTAACATAAGCTGCTTTTGTTAATACTGCAAAATAATCTCGCTTTATATTGAATTATAAAATGAAATTGTATTGCCGCAAAATATTTTCTGATATTATTTGTGTACTAACTCGAAAATGTTAAATGAAAATTAAAGACGAATATTCTTTTAAGTTATTTTCATCCGATAACACTCCATTTTTAACAATAAAATCGAAGATTTTTTTTTTTGTTATTAAGAGAATAATAGTCTTTGATTTCCATCGTTAATAAACTCATATCACACGTACTAACATTTTGGTAAAAAGAAAAACTAACAGCCTGTGTAAAAGAGCTCGCGAGCGAAGAGAAAAAAAAGGAATGCAGGAAGAAAATGGCTCAGCTTCTGTCCCAAGGGCTCATCGAAGTAACCAATACCAAAATACTTGAGTGTCGTTGTATGGAAGACTAGTGATTTTGTTGTTCTATATAGATGTAACAAGGAATCACTAATCATCCTACAAAGATGCTTACAAATCGTCATGCACACGCCTACTACCAGTCCTGCTTGTCTTGGATAAACTAACCATCAACATGCTCCTGTTTTAAGAGGCATCATCGAATCTCCTCATCATTAATAACACTGTTGACTAATAATTTTGTAACAATAGTTCATTTGCAAAGTTTTGCCATCTTTGTTATCATGCATTTTAAGTATACAAAAGATAAGATATTTTAAAATTTATGAAACGAATATTTGTAAACGTTTTTGCTATAAATTTAGATTGTATGTGATACGAAATCAATGCTTTTTCAATAACGTATATTCTAAAATGTTTCATAACTTATTAATTGTATTTATATAATGTAATAAAAGGTTTTACACCAGTTTTGTATACGATGAAATATCTATCGGTATGGCAATTTTATTTTATATCTAACGAAGACAAAAAAAGTATTGATAAATGCTAGCTGATATTAATTTATATTTAATTTGACGAGCAAAGATAACGCAGTTTTTTCGACTAAGACCATTGAACAATAACTATTTTCTCTTTTGCAAATTATTAATGTTATACTTCTTATACAAAATATTTCTTATTAATATATTACATAATAATCATTACAATTTTTTCGCATTTTCACATAAGATTACATTTAGCTTCTAATTCAAATACTAATAAGAACCTTTTTTTCATTTACAGTGTACACGAAAATGCTGATCATCCCTACTAAATATCATCGAAGAGAATAAAGGGGGGAGCCAAAGATGCGTTTGTAATTTTTTTTAAGAAAACTATACCTTGGATTATAACAAGAGTTAAAACTAAATAAAAACGAGCAACAGCATAAAAGAATCCATACTAAGTAACAAGTCCGAGTGGATGGATTGGCATTGTGACGCATACTTCATGTCGGCAGCATCGTGCGAATCTTCCTTCGAAGAAAATAAACAAGAAACACAAGAAAAGGGAACATATTTTTTCAATGATCGAAAAATGTACGCATCATCATCCGTAGCTAAATGTATTAAGGCGATTGTCAAAATATCCCTTTCACTTTATGGATTTTACTTATTTTTTTCGGTTCGTCCGATGCAACGAGTGGTTTCAAAAATTAATAGTGTACGTTTATTGCGACTCGCGTGCCAAATTGCATAACTAATTGATTTAACATTAAGCTTCTTAATTGTGTGTATTTTTTATACGTTACTAATGAATAACAAAAAACTTTTTATGTGTTGAGTAAATATTTTTTTATAAGCACCAAAATGAGGCTGATAATTGTGTATTGGTAATCGATATTGTTTATCGAAAGGGAAAATTTTGTAAATTAGTTTAATCTCTATGATTAATTACTTAATTAATTATGTATTTGTCCCCATGTATATTGAACCTTGGAAACGAAAATATGAATGCTGTAAATATCAACGAGCTACGAAAAAAGGCATGATTTTATGAATTACTTTTGAAACCACTCGGCATTTTTGATATGGCGCGATTTTCTCTTTTTCTTCGCGATAAAGAGAAGATAGATGTAAAAAACTTGCGCATGATGACATAAATCCGCTCTTAATGATAACTTTTATGGGATAAAGTTAGAGAGGTTTAAAAAAAAGAAGCTATTTCTTATGAAAGTACACGAAGACACCATTTATGCATATTTGTTTCGCGCAGAAAAGAGAGAAAATTAAGAATTAAGGTAAAAGGCGAAAGAGAAAGAGAGAGCGTTGCAAAAGAAACCTTTGTAAATAAGCAATAAAAAGCGACCCTTTCTTTCATGTTTTACAACCATCTACATTTTGACTGCTGACTGCACCAGTGTGCGGCTTCATTTATAATTACGATTTAATGATTATTAATAACAAATAGTTAGCAGACCATAACCTTTCCAGACTCTTAAAACGGGATATGCCGATACTACCTGTTTTACAGATGTTTTATATTGTTTTGACGATGTTTTTCTTATCTCCTGTTGCGTGTTCACAGTCCAAATGTGACAAATGTATCGCCTCAAAATCATCAAAATAGCATTAAACATTTAAAAATAAACGATATATATAATATAAGTGTCAGTGGAACAGGAATGTACGGAAATCCCTTAAGCTAATATACCAGAAATAAAAACCTTCTATTTGTAGAGATATATTAGAATCGTTAGTAAAATAAGTGGCGCTGATGAAAAAAGAATAATAAATAATGAAAATTAACTCTTAACAATTTTAAGAAAAAGTTATTAAAGATGTAATAACGAAGTCAAAATAATTGATGAGAAACCAATTGACTATAAGAACTACCAACCAAATATGGACAGAGACGAGATATACAAAAAAATTGTAACTCAGCGTGTATAAAAATTAGTACGCGTCGTTTTAACGTGGCATTTACATCATTATTCTTTTTTTAATTTTTTCCTCACGACCTGATTAGAGGAAAATTGCTTCTTCAAGCCAGCAAGTGTACCCCTTTTTATATATAAATAAATATATATAATTATAAAAACTTCAGATTTAAGCAGCGACTGCAGTTAATAAGTTCTACAGATGAATAAATAAACAAGCCTCCCCCATACCCCCAAGTTAATCGTCATATACATATATCTCGTGTACCTCCCTCCCCGACACTAAACCCTTTGGCAACAGTCCATTTATGAATGATTTATGAAGCGACCTCAGGGCGTATGTAAGGGCATTTTTTCCGTAAAATATTTAAGAGATAAAATAATTTTAGTCCGTGACTCTTTTTGCTTTATATAATATCCTCCCTTTTTTATTATTATGTTAATTTTTAATATACAAAAATCTCGAGAACACTCACACATATGCAAAGCATTTTTCTTCGGCGAGAGTCGTCCGCTCCAAACACTTATTTTTATACGGCTTATTGTATTCGGTGATTCGACGGGCGACTATACAGCAAAAAAATGTATTAAGAGAATAAAACAACAGCCATATATCCGATGAAAAGAGAACATTTTTTTTAAAGAAATCATTTAATTATAGTGCGTAATTTGACAGAAAAGCGAAAATAAGATTTAAGAGGGATAAGAGTGTGTGAGTGCGCGAGAAGTTATTATTATGTAAAAAGATTTGCGGAAAAAGTATGGATAGCGCGAAGGGAGGGAGGATTTTCTTTTTTAGGATAGTGCCTATTGAAAAATGGACATTATCTAGTAACACGTTTGTGTAATATAAGATATACTGTTTACAATTGATTTGTATTGAATACTTTTTATTTGTCAAATAAACTTAGTACAAACGACTCTATATTATTGTTTAGTTTTAATTTTATTCAATTCTATGATTCCTACCCCATACATCGATAGTATCTAGGTAATGACTTGATTAGTTTATAATATAAATTATAAAATAATATTTTAAATAACATTACATTCCGATTGATGTCTTATACTTTCATTGATATGAGAAATTTATTTTTCTTTTGTAAAAAATAAATCATTGCGGTATTTCCATTTGCTATATACAATACATAGTTAGCTATATATTTTAAATACGTAACATCTACATTAGAAATACTGTTTGTGATGCACCAATGTTTTTAGTTTCCATTGCAGTCATTAAGATAAGAATATTCGTTTCTGCATTCCAAAAAGAATTTCTTTCTGCGGATAGTTCTTCTGACAGTAAAAATTTAAGGTCGCTTTGTTCCTTAATATCAATCAATATTTAATATGCATCTTTCTTATTATAAATTAATATTGTTTATTGCACGTGGGACATTTCATAATTACTTCTGCAAGTGTGTGTCCAAATGGTATATACAGCATTGTTAGGTTAATTTATTGTTGAATTTTAGTCAATCTGTTCTATTTAAATATCAGTTATTTACAAAAACTGATCATTGATATCTTTTTTAGAATTTTATTACATTATAATTATTGTTTTTATAAAAATGGTTACATTCATTTCATTGTACAAGATTTAATTAAATTGATTCGGTACGAGTAATATTAATAATTATTAAAAATTAAAGTCTTATAATTCAATAATTAGGGATACGAAATTTGATATAAAAACACATTCAATTTTATGAGTATTAATAAATTAACAATTGATGTTAACACTCAAGTAAATTTTTATGAATTTATAGGAATTATTAATGGGATGCCGAATTCTTTAATTTTGAAGCGATCTATATTGAATTTTTATGAATGATGAAAACAAATATCAAAACATGTTTGCTTTTAGACAATATACGGAAATATTTCTTATAGTAATACTTGAAAAAACGAGGTAATTAGGTGATGGCATAACAATGATGACAAATTTTGTTTTAATAGATTCGATTATGGTTCCATATTTGGGGATCGTACATGTTATATTTAATTGTGTCAATCAACGTAAATTTCTACAGTACTGACAGGTTCCAAAACAGCAGAAGGCAGTATAGAAATAATATAACATACAATTTTGTAATAAATAAATAAACACTATATAAGTTTATTACCAATAATTACATTACTTTCTCATTTATCTGAATGTTATGTTTATAATGACTATTTCAATCGAAGCATTGAAAAAGGTACGTATGTTTAATTTAGGTAATGGTTATTCAATTTATTGTATATTATAACAATTAATTATTTGTAATAATTTAGAAAATTCTATAAGGAATCCTCTAACCATTCAAACGTTCGCGCCACAGGTGACCTTCACGCGACTGCACACGCGTAGTAGACTGCAATAGACTGCAACCGCTAAAACATTCCCGCATCTAAAAAAGCGTTTTCCAGGGCATAGAAGAGACTAAAAACGTTACAAGAACATCAAAGTATCCTCATCTATTCTTATCAGCTTATAGTTGCTGTCCTCAGTGACTGGGATTAATCCTTGAATATTGCTAAGTAAGCTGCTGTCTATCTATATCCATGCTTCTCTTTAGTAAAATCATTTCCTCTCCAATCTTGATTGATAAGCAGGTTTCATTCTGTTATCAGAACTGAATTCTGTTCTCCCGATTATGAGAGTCCCAAAGGAGGTTAATTGCGTGGTAGCAAAGGAAAAATGAGCTGGTAATTTGAACCTACTACCGATTTTACCATTTTCTGTCACCTCTTATTGGTAACAAGGCTCTAATACACGCAAATCATTAAGGGAGCCTCGAAAGGTCAGCAACAGCAATCTTGTACATTTAAATAAATCTATGGAAACATAAATGTATTTAATATAAAAATTTATAAATTAATTATAAAATATTATAATGATGTTAAAATAAGGTTCAATTAATTTGGTTATTACAAACAAAACTCCAAGAAGGATGGTGCCAGTGATTTCTGTTAAGTCGTGCGTGCAGTAGTATTCAATGGCGTTGTTTCAACGGCTTTCTAGATGAGACGAGATAAAGCTCTCGGAATTGGTATCAATGTGTTTCAAGAGCATTACGAATGGCATCCTCGAAACGTGCAATCCTTTCTACGTTCTCAATGGGTTGGCAGTTTTCCGGAGGCGGCCGCATTGCTTCGATCACGTCTACGTTGTTGCGGTAAATGTGCATTACTGTTCCTGTACATCTTCCTTGATATTTTTAGCATCGAAGGTATTTATAATGATAATTATATTTATCGCATTTTATAAACATACTATAAATATATATCTACCAATTATTGCATACCAATTATGTATGCTCATTCAAATGTGTTTTCGCGAAAAGCAAAATTTCATTTACATTTATAAATAAAACAATTGCTTATCATCTTACGTAACGTTAGAAATTAAAAAAAATTGTTTCTTAGTTATCATCTAAAACTCGCGAGTTTCTTTGTTGCGATAAAAGACAGGAAATTTTCAAGAAACTTATATAAAGTAGGGATGCCAACTATCCGAATCTTTAGATCCGGATATCCGAGATCCGAATAGATTCAAATTTTAGATTCGTAGGACCCTAGATCTGGATCCTATGGATAAAAGATCCGTGTTCAAGACTAAGTTCAATGTGATTTTTTTGAAAGGAATTTTATTAAAATATAAATCAATTATTATGAGAATCTTAAATCCGGAAGATCCGGATCTTTTAGTACCCGGATTCTGCGAATCTGAGATTCGGATCTATCCGGATTTAAAGAACCGAATCTCCAAAATACTCGAAAATTCGAATCCAATTGGCATGCCTAATATAAAGCCATTTTCTGCCAGGCCACTGACATTATGTACATAATTATCCGGAATCTTCTATTCTAGAAGTAAGTTTAATCTTCGATGAAGAGATATAGCAACATCCTCGTCCATTTTTCTCAGAAATATAATCAAACTCACAATCATAAAGAAGCGTGAAAAACGTCCATCTTCTCATCTTTGTGATATTCTGGAATTTGGATTATAGCATCTACATCAATTTGCAAAGTACATTGATCCTGTTGAATTGAAAATCCTAGATAAACATTTTTCGTAACATCCGCATCTACCAAATCATTTAGTGTATATAAAGTGATTTGACAATAATTCAATTGGTTAATATTTTC
Organism: Torymus texanus; assembly: GCA_036873485.1. Lineage (NCBI taxonomy): Eukaryota > Metazoa > Arthropoda > Insecta > Hymenoptera > Torymidae > Torymus > Torymus texanus. The sequence continues at coordinate 11,330,212 of JAYJLV010000056.1, forward strand.
ATCTATTTATTTCACATCATCTTCTAAATATTGAGCAAATTGTCTATACTTAACAATATTTTTAATATAAAATCGTATTAACCATTCATACTTTCACTCATCCTTATTATTCCAATGATATTCTACAAATAAAAAAAATATTGGCGAACCGATCCATATCAGTGAGTCTTAATATAATTAGTGACTGTATTATGCGCCGGCTTAAGTATTATTATTTATTGTTCGCTTATTCGTATACCATCGCCCGGTCGTGGTGATCTTCACTTGTCGGTAAGTTTGCAGCCGCACTTAAAAGCCCGAATTCTGAGTCCTCTGGATGGGACGTCGATAGTGTCGAATAGCTGTTGCGGTTTCCGATAATCATAAAAACTGTACAATCGCACCGTAATTAATATAATATTAACGATTTATTTTCTGAATCAATATAACTTACCCCTGCTCAGGGCTTGTAACTCGCTGATGCCGTGTGTTGGAGACTCTGTTTGCTCTGCCTCCTCACGCATACGCATACATTGTCATATTTATATTTATTGATAGTGTAGTTATTGATCTTAGATCTTCTGGAGATTATGCTGCCCACTTATATTTATAAGAGGAAAAGTTGTTTTTTACATACTTACGAAAAATTACTACATTACTTATAAGAATAGTACATTGTGCAACTAGGGGGAAAAGTTGACTTTTTCTAGCGAGGATGATTGATGAGCACGAGTGTCCCATGAGTGCTCAATATCATTATCAGAGTCTGAAGTTAATTACTCTCTTGTTAAATGAAATTGAATTGAATTGCACTAATTCAATTTTTTATTTTTTGGATAAGATGCTAGTGTATATGCATCTGATCAGATGGCTTCGGTTAATGTGCAAGTATATACAGAGAATTAGATGCCTATACACCCGTATCATAGCCAGAATGTTAGCTGATTAGATGTCTTAGACTACAGAGAATATGATTGTAATACAGCCAGAGGATCAAACAACATTATATACTCTGATCTCTGGAGAGCGGATAGAACTACGCAAGTGTTCATGGTATTCTTCAATGCTGTTCTGCGTACGGAGCAATTTCCCTTCTTGTGGAATGAGTCAACCAGAATCCTCCATCACAAGAAGGGAAACAAAGGGGACCAGAACAACTGACGGCTTATCTTCTTGGGCGATAAGTGTCCCGATACAGGGTTAAGGGGTAATCTGTGAAAAACAAGCGCTTTAGCAAGTCGCACAAGGGTTTCCTTCAGTTGGAAGACTGGTTTGAGCACAAGTCATCCGCGATGCGGGAGCGAGGAAGGCGGAGGTGGTTATAAACTGGTTAGACTTACCAATGTCTTTAATTCGGTTCCGCACTTCTCCTTCGTAAACTACACGGATTACCGTCCAAAAGCATCAATGTGATCATGGGAATGTACAACGGTGTATGAAGATCCATGTCAGCACCAGGGACTGGCTAACACCGCTCATCGCCATCCAGTTGGGAGACAGGAGTATCCGCTTAGTCCGAAAGTCTTCAACCTGATGCTGGAAATTGTTCTTCGCGAGATTCACAAGACTCATTGACAGTCCAGCACAACATCCTCACCGTGTCGTACGTCTATTGTATGCTACATGCGAGTGCTATCACGGTTAGAGAGCTTGACTTACCATCTACTAAGGAATTGTAACCAGGAAGTTCAAGCGGCCCGCCACAGATAGTGATTATTGGTACTATATGCGCAATATGTTAGCAATGTACACCGGAAACATATTATATCCCGATTGTTAATATATTGTTAC